>CAUYLG010038030.1:0-38799 GCA_963573385.1 Cacajao melanocephalus | reverse complement strand
AGTCATTTCTCCATTTACCGTCCTCAATTTATTTTTTTACCATCTCCATGCTATAAACAAAAATTTATCCTTTTTTTTTTTTTTTTTTTTTTTTTTTTTTTTTTTGCTGTACTCCACTCTTCATACACCATTCTTCATTCTCCATGCTGGTTGCTTCATACTCTATTCTGTTTCCTCTTAAGTTAATTTTATATACACTGTTCTCCATCCTGTGTACTCTATTCTCCATTCCTCTCTCTCCATAATCCATTCTCCACTATTTCCTCCATACTCCATTTGTTACACAACACTCTCCATTCTCTCTTCTCCATATTCCATTCCTCGTTTTTCCTCTTCACTCGATTGTCCATACCATTTTCACTCGATTGTCCATACCATTTTCTGTTCTACGTTTTTCATTCTCCATACTTCATCCTCATACACCATTCTCTATTCTCTGGTCTCCATACGCCATTTGCCGTTCTCCACACTCCATTCTCCATTCTCCTCTCTCCATATTTTCTCCTTCATATACCACTTTTATTCTGTATTTTCCATTCTTCATTCTCTATACTTCATACTTTATTCTCCGTTCCCCATTCTCCATTCTCCACACTTTTTAATCTTTACTCCTACTTCAGTCTCTTTACACTATTCTGCATTTTTTATTCCACATCATCCCCCATTCTCCAAACATTATTCGCTGTACTTTGTTCTCTCTTCTCATTTGTCTATATTCTGTTTTCCACACTTCATTCTTTACACCCCCTTCTCCATTTTTCATCTCCATACGCTGGTCTACATACTGCATATTTTATTCTTTATTTTTTTTTTACTCAATCTTCCTACCCCATGTTCTTTTTTCCTCTCACTATACATCCTTCTCATAAACCATCTTCAGTTCTCTTGATTCCATTCTACATACTCCTTACTTCATACTTAATTCATTTCTCTTCGTACTTCATTCACCATATACCAACTGCATTCACCATTCTCCATACTCCTTTCTTCATTCTCCTTTCTTAATATGCCTTTCTCCATATGCCATTCTTTAGTCTCCATTTTTCATCTTCCATTCCTTGTCTGTATCACATTCTCTATATTCCAATTTTCTTTTATTATTTCTTGTTCATACTTTTTTCTATAATTCATTCCCTATACTCCAGTCCCTTTTTATACTCAGCCCCTGTACTTCGGTCCCTTTTTACGCCCCATTCTCAGTTCTCCATGCATCGTTCTCCATACTCCATCCTTTCTCCACAGTCATTCTGACTATTCCACTCTATCTACTCCTCTCTCCTCTCATTATACTCCATTTTTCATACTTTATTGTTCTACTGCTTTCTCCATATTCTGTTCTCTGTACATGTTTTTCATGCTCCATTTTCCATGAGTATGAAGATTCCCACTCTTCATACTTTATTCTCTGTACACCATAGTTCATTCTCCATTTTTCCATCCCCATACTCCATTCTCCAAACTTTATTTTTTATATGATTTTCTCTGTCCTCTTTTTATCATGTTCCATTCTCTATACTCCGTTTTGTGTCTATATCTCATTCTCCATACACCATTGTTCATTCTTTGTTTCTTGATCTCCACACTGTTTTCCATACTCTATAGTTCAATCCTCATTCGTCTTTCTCCATAGTTTATCCTCTATATACCATTCTTCATTCTCCATTCTGTATACCCCAAACTCCATTCTTTTCTCTCTATATTTGATTTCCCATATACCCTCCCTCTTTCTCTACTTTCATTCCTCTTTCTTTATTCATTATAGGCTATTCTCCATACCCCATTTTTCACCTTTTGACTCCATACTTCATTATCTGTACATCATTCTCTCCTTTTTATTTTTCATTCTCCATAGTTTGTTCTTCATACACCATTCTTTATTCTTCACTCTCCATTTTCTTTTCTCCATACTCCATACTATTCTCTTTTCTTCATACCATTCTCCATTCTCTGTTCCTCATACAATAGTCTTCAGTCTCCATTTCACATTCTCATGCTTTATTCTCCATATTCTCTCTTCTCAGTACTTCCCCCTCCATACAGTAGTCTCTGTTATTTATTTTCCACTCTTTATACTACACAAACCACACTCTTTTCTTCTTTCTCCATACTCCAATCTCCTTACACCATTCTCCACTCGTTTTGGTACCCCATTCTTCGTCCTCCAAACCTTATTCTTTATAGTTCATTCTCTCCAGTCTTTTGTCCATACTCCATTTGCTATATTTCATTCTCCTTTCTTTATATGCCATTCCACATTTTTCAGCTTCATACTTATTCTCCATACTCCATACTTCATTTTCCATTCTTTACACTGATTCTCCACACTCCATTTTCTGTTCTGCTCCAACTTTACCCCATTTTTTCATACACCATTCTCCCTTCTCCTTTTTCCACACTTCTTTCTTCATACACCATTCTTCATTCTTCGTATGACATATGCTGCTCTTTTTTCTCCACAGTCTATTCTTTATATAGCATTGTCTAGTTGCCATCCTCCTTCCCCCATTTTTTAGTCTCTGTTCCCGCTACTCCATACTTTGGTATCTATACACCATTCTCTATTATCCACATTCAATTCTCTATGCTCCATACTCAACACTCCATACTCTATTCTCCTTACTTTATTCTCCATACACAATTCTTTCTCTATTCTCTATACTCTGGTCTTCATCCTCTATTATCAGTTATTCATTCTAATTATCCTTTCTCCAGACACCATTCTTTATTCACTACACTCATTTCTTCATTCCCCTTTCTCACACTCCATTTTCTATTCTCAACACTTTATTATCCATTCTTCATACTTCATTCTCCATTCAACACTCTCCATTCTCCATTATTCACCTTCCATTCATCATACTCTATACTTCACACACCATTCACAATTTTTAATGTATATTTGATTCTCCACACATCATTCTTTTTTCTCCATGCTTCATACTATAGTTCTCATTCTGCATGGCCTGTGCTACATTATCCATACTCAATACTTCATGCTTCTTTCTCTGTATTCTATTATTCATGTTTCACACTCCATGTTCTAAACTCATTCTCCATTTTCCATACAATATACTTTATACTTCATTCTCAGTCTTATTTCTTCATAAGCCATTCTCCACAGACCATTGTTCATTCTTCATTCCCCTTACTTCATTGTCTGTACACTATTGTCCATTCTCCATGTTCATACTTCGTTCCTTATTTTCAGTGCACCGCTCTCCATTTTTCATTCTCCCTACTCTATTCTCCACCCTCCCTTCTCCATCTTTTTCCTCCATATTCCATTCTCCATACAACATTCTTCATATTTTATGCCCCATTCTTCATTCTCTTTTCTTTCTTTCTTTCTTTTTTTTTTTCTTTTTCAGACAGAGTCTTGCTCCGTTACCCAGGCTGGAATGCAGTGGCACATCTCAACTCACTACAACCTCTGCCTCCCAGGTTCAAGTGATTCTCCTGCCTCAGCCTCCTGAGTAGCTGGGATTACAGTTGCCCGCCACCACGCCCAGCTAATTTTTGTGTTTTCAGTACAGACAGGGTTTCACCATGTTGGTCATGCTGGTCTCAAACTCCTGATCTCAAGCCATCCATCTGCCTTGGCCTCCCAAAGTGCTGGGATTAAAGGTATGAGCCCTTTGCCCAGCCCATTCACATTTTGTATGCATTACACTCCATTCTTCCTTTTACATTATTCATACTCAATTCCCTATACTCCGTATTTTATACTTTATTCTCATTCTTCTTACTCCATTCTCCATTCTTCGTATACATAATCTATTCTTTTCTCCATTCTTCATTCTACATACTCTACTCTCCATTCTCTGTTTCCAATACAGCATTGTCTAATCTTTATTCTTTATGTGTCATTCTCCATACTCCATATTTTATATACTGTTTCTTATTCTTATTTTCTATACCTTTTCTTTCTCCATTCATTATTCTTCACACACCATTTTAAATTCTCCACGCTTCATGCTATATTCACCCTTATTCTTTCTCCATTCTTTGTTCTCTATACACCATTTTTCATTCCCTATACTCTATTCTTTTGCCCTTCCTTCATTTGTCATTCTCCATACATTATACTCCAGTCTGTTTTCTCTACATTCTATTCTCTATAAACCATTCTTCGTATTCCATTCCCCCCTCCTTTCTTCATACTACATTCTTCGTTCACAGCACTCCATTCTACATACCATTCTCCATACTTTAATCTCCAGTCTCCATTCTTCTTTATTCATACTCTATTTTCCATAGGCCATTCTCGTGCAACATTCTCTCATTCTCAGTAATTCATTCTTGATACCTTATTCTTCATTCCTTATACTTCATTCTCACTTCTCATTTCTCCGTATTCTATACAACATTCTCCATACTTTATACTCCAATCTTGTTTCTTTATACTTTACTCTCCATAAACTAGTCTTCCTTTTTTTATATTCCATTCATCATTCCTCTTTTTTTCATACTACATTCTTCATACTCCATGTTTTATTTTCCATACTCCATTCTTTATTCTTTTTTTTCCATAAAGCATTCTCCAGACACACTTCTCTGTTTTTCATTTTATGCTGTATTTCCCATAGTCCATACTTTATACACTAGTCTTTATTCTCATTTCTCCCATAATCCATTCTTCATACACTGTTCTCCATTCTTCATATACCATTCTCCATATTCCATTTTTATACTTCGTACTCCAATCTCTATTCTCCTTTTCCCATACTTTCTCATACACTTTTTTCCATTCGTATCTTCCATTCTCCTTTCTTTATCTCCATACTCTAGATAATAATACTTCGTATTTCATTCTCCTTTCTTCATACTTCATTCTCAATACACCATTCCTTTCTCCATTTTCTATTCTCAGTACTTCATTCTGAAAACTTTATCCTCTATATTCCCTGCTCTTTCTTTCTTCATGCTCCATTCTTCATGCTTTATCCTTCCTTCTTCACACTCCGTTCTCCACACACCATTCTCCATTTTTCTTGTCTCCATACTCTATCCTTATTATTTCTTTTACGTACTCCACTCTTTATACATCATTCTTCACTGTCCATACTGCATACTCCATTCTGTTTTCTCTTTAATTAATTTTATATACGCCCATCTTTCTTCTCCATACTCCATACTCTGCTTTCTTCCTATTCCGTTTGTTATGCAGCAGTCTCCATTCTTTTTTCTCCATACTTCATTCTCCACTATTTTCGCCATACTTCATTGCCCATACACCATTTCTAATCTACGTTTTTCATTTTTTCATTCTCTATATTCCATCTCTATACACCGTTCTCCATATTTCATTTTTCATACACCATTCTCATTCTCCTTTCTTCATATTTCATACTGAATACCTTATACACCATTCTCTATTCTTTCTTTCTTCTTCTTTCTGCCTACAATGTTGTCTATCCCACTGAGCATTCTTCGTATCCTCTTCTGCATTCTTCTCTCTCCATACCTTCTCCTTCATACACTATTCTTCATTCTGCATTTTTCATTTCTCATCCTCCAAACTCCATAATCACACTTCATACCCCATATTCCATTCATCATTCTCCATACTCCATAATACACACTTCTTTCTCCTTTCTCCATACTTCAATCTCCTTACATTATTCAGCTTTTTAAATTCCACATACTCCAGTGTCCAATAATTTCTCTATACTTTGTTCTCTCTTCTTATTTTTTCATACTATATTTTCTATACTTAATTCTCCTTTCTGCTTTCTCCGTGTTCTATTCTTTTATACACCATTTTCCATTTTTCTGTCTTCGCACTCGGGTCTACATACTCCATGCTTTGTTCTTAGTTCTTCATACTCCATGTTCTTTCCCCCCTCACTCTACAGCCTTCTCCAAGCACCACTCTGTTCTTTCTTCTCTCAACTCCTTTCAGCATATTTCATCCTCCATACTTCATTTGTCTCTCTCCATACCCCATTCACCATACACTAACTCCGTTCTCCATTCTTCATACTTCTTTCTCCATTCTCCTTTTTTTCTTTTCTCCACATTCTATTCTCCATTCTCCTTTCTTAATACATTATTCTCCCTATGCCATCGTTCATTCTCCATTCTCCATCCTCCATTCTCCTTTGTCCAGATGACATTATGTATATTCAATTTTTTCTCTATTCTCCATGCTCCTTTTCCATACTCTATTTGCTATATTCCATTACTCATTCTCCTCTCCTCACAGTTTATTCTCTATACTTTATTCTCAATTCTCCATGCACCATGCTCCATATTCTTCTCTTTCTCCGTAGTATTTTTCTTTTCTTTTCTTTTTTGAAACAGAGTCTCACTCTGTAACTCAGGCTGGAGTGCAGTGGCATGATCTTGGCCCACTGCAACCTCTGCCTCTCAGGTTTAAGAGAGTCTACTATCCCAGCCTTCTGAGTAGCTGGACTTACAGGCGTGTGCCACCACTCCCGGCTAATTTTTTTTATTTTTAGTGGAGACGGGGTTTTGCCATGTTGGCCAGGCTGATCTCGAACTCCTGGCCTCAAGTTATCTGCCCACCTCGGCCTCCTAAAGTGCTGGGATTACAGGCATGAGCTACCACGCCCAGCCTCCGTGGTCATTCTCTATGCTCCATCCTCCTTTCTCCTCTCATTATACATCATTTTCCCTTCTACTTTCTCCATACTCCATTCTCTGCATGATTCTCAATTCTCCATTTTCCATTTTCTATACTTTATACTTTGTTCTCTGTATGCCATGGTCTATTATTCTCCATTTTCATTCCCCACACTCCATTCTCCAAAGTTTATTCTCTATATTTTATTTTCTGTTCTCCTTTTGCCATGCTCCATTCTCCACACTTCACTCTTTTTTCTCTATATCCATTCTCCATACACCATTCCCATTCTTCAATTGTCCATTTTTCAATCTCCATACGGTTTCCCACACACTATACTCATAGTTCAATCTTCATTCTTCTTTCTCCACAATCTATTTGCCATACGCCATTTTTCATTCTCCATTTGTTACTTATTTATTCATTTCATTGAGACAGGATCTCGCTCTGTCACCCAGCCTGGAGTGCAGTGGTACAATCTCGGCTCACTGCAACTTTCACCTTCTGGGCTCAAGCGATCTTCCTACCTCAGTCTCCCGAGTAGCTGGGACTACAGGCACATGCCACCATACCCAGTTAATTTTTGTATTTTTTGTAGAGACAAGGTTTTGCCATATTGCCCACACTGGTCTCACACTCTAGGGCTCAAGGGGTTCATCTGCCTTGGCCTCCCAAAGTGCTGGGATCACAGGCATCAGCCACCACACCCAACCTCTCCATTCTTTATACTTTATACTCCATGCTTGTCTTCTCTATATTTTATTCCCCATGTACGTTCCCCCATTCTCCATTTCTCTTTCTTCATTCTCCGTGCATTGCACACCATTCTCCACTCTCTCTTCCTCATACTGCACACTTCATTCTCCACTTTTTTCTCCATAATTCCCTATCCACACCCTAGTCTCTACTCTCCTCCATTCTCCCTTCTCTTTTCACCATACTCCATGGACCATTCTCCATTCTCTATTCCTCACACAACATTCTACAGTCTCCATTTCAAATTCTCCACATTCCACACTCTATTCTGCATTCTCTTCTCTCAATACTTTCCCCTACACACATCATTCTCTATTCCGTATTTTCCACCATTCGTACTTCCGCACTCCACATGCCGTTCTTCTTTCTCCATACTCCAATTTCTTTGTACCCTTCTCCATTTTTCATACCCATCCTCCATCCTCCAAACCTTACGCTTTATACTCCATTCTCTCTCGTCTTTTTTCCGTACTTCATTTTCCATAGTCCATTCTCCTTTCTTCATGCTTCATTGTTTACACACCCATCTCCGTTTGTCAATCTTCAGACTCCTTTGTTTACACTGCATGCTCCATGTCCTCTTCTGCTCTCAGGTACACCGCTTTCCATACACCATTCTCTATTTTTGCAGTCTGTTCTCCATGTTCTTTCTCCTTTCTCCATACTTTTTTCTCCATTCTCTTTTCTTTGTTTTTCATTCTTTATATTCCATCCTTTTTTGTGTGTGTGGAAATGGAGTCTTACTCTGTCACCCAGGGAGTGCAGTGGTGCGATCTCTGCTCACTGCAACCACCATCTCCCAGACTCACGTGATTTTCCTGCCTCTGCCTCCCAAGTAGCTGTGATTACTGGCATGCACCACACGCCCAGCTAATTTTTGTGTTTTTAGTAGAGATGGGGTTTCACCATGTTGGCCAAGCTGGCCCTGAACTCCTGACCTCAAGTGATCTGCCCACCACAGCCTCCAAAAGTGCTGGGATTACAAACATGAGCCACTACGCCTGGCCTGTATTCCATTATTTTATTATTTTATTCTCAACACTCCATTCTTCATTATTTATACCGCATTCTCTACTCAACACTCTCCATTCTTTATTTTTTTGGTTCCATTCTCCATACTCTGCAAGCCATGTAGAATTTCCCATTCTTCACCATACAGGCTTCATTCTCCATACACCATTCTTCATTCTCCACATTCCATTTGTCACTCTCGTTTCTCCATACTCTGTTCTCCATATACTATGCCCCATTCTCCATTATCAATTCTTTATACACCGTGCTCCATTCTCCTTTTTCTGTTCTCCATTCCCCATACTCCATACTTATTTAATATTTCATTCTCATTCTCCTTTCTCATACCTCATTCTCTATAGGCCAGTCTCCATTCTCAATATTCCACACTTTATTCTCTTTTCTTCATGTTTCGTTCTCCATATTCTACTCTCCATTCTCCATTTTCCATACTCCATTCTCCATGCTCCATTCTTTATGTTCCCTTCTCCATACTCACTCTATATGCAATTCTCCAGTCTTGTTTTGCATACTTTATTCTGTACACACAATTATTTATCATTCATTCTCTGTACTATATTCCTGAGTCTCCATTCTCCAACTCAATTCTCCATATACCATTCTCCCTACTCCATACTCCATTTTTCTTTCTTCTCATTCCATTCTGCATAAACCATATTCAGTTTTTCATTCTCCATACTTCATACTCCTGACTCCAATCTCCTCCCTCAATTCCCCCACTATGTGTTTGATACATTATTTTCATTCTGCTTTCTCCATACTCCTTTCTCCATCATCAGTTCTCTATATTTGATAAGTTATTCTTTTTTCCACACTTCATTCTCCATACATTATCATCCACTCTCCATTTTCCTTACTCCTTCCTCATCCTCCATCCACCATTTTCCATTTTACATACTCTATTATTCTTCATTTTCTACTTGCATACTTTATATTCCAATCTGTCATTTTCAATTCTCCATAAACCATTCTATATTTTCCATATTCCTTTCTCCTTTCCTCTTTCTTCATACACAATACTTTATTTTATATACACCTTTCTTTATTCTCTTCTTTATACACCATTCTCCATTTTCCATACTGTATACTTACTTATTTACTTCTCTGTACAGCGCTCTCCATTCTCCATTTTTGATTCTCTATACTCTGTTCTTTATTCTTTTTCTCCATACTTCCTTTTCCACACGCCATTCTCCACTCTCCATTCTCTATACTCCTTTCTCTGTTATCGTTTCTTCATGCTCCTCCTCATACCTTATTCTCCATATTCCGTTCTCCATTTTTTGTTCTCCACACTCTGTACTCTATTCTTTCTTCCTTCTCCATTTTCTGTTCTTCTTTTCCTTTCTCTATACCTCATTCTCTATTCTCATTCTTTATTCTTTCTCTTTTCAACATACTCCATTCTTTGTACTTCATTCTCCTTGCTCCTTTCTCTATATTTCATTCACCATACACCATTCCCCATCCTCCATTTTCCGTGCCATATACTTAATACTCCATCCTCATATGCTGTTCTTCATTGTTTATCTTCTGATCTCCTTTCTTCATTCTTTGTACACCACTGTTCATTCTCCGTTTTGAATTCTCCGTACTCTATACTCCATTCTCCTTTCTTCGTACTCTGCTTTACATACACCATTCTTCATTCTCTGTTTCTGTTCTGCATACTCCCTTCTCCATTCTCAATCCTTCATACATGACTTCACAGTTCATTCTCGATGCTCCATTCTCCATTCGCCTTTCTTCAAACACCGTTCTCCATTTTCCATTTGCCACGTTCTGTTCTTCATATACCTTCCCATTATAGTTTTTAAAATTCTCCATGCTTTATGCTCCATTCTCCTTTCTTCATAGTTCATTTTACATATGGCATTCTCTATTCATCATTCTCCCTTTTCCGGACTACATTCTTTGTACTCATATTCCATAGCCCATTCTCCATTTTTCTCCATACTCCATTTTTTTCTTCAACTTTTCTTTTAAGTTCTAGGGTCCATGTGTAGGATGTGCAGGCTTGTTACATAGGTAAGCATGTGCCATGGTGGTTTGCTGCACAGATCAACCCATCACCTAAGTATTAAGCCCAGCATCGGTTATCTATTCTTCCTTATGCTCTCCCTCCCCTGCCCCCTGACAAGCCCCAGTGTGTGTTGCTCCCCCCACCCCATGTGTCCATGTGTTCTCATTATTCGGCTCCCACTTATAGGTGAGAACATGTGGTGTTTGGTTTTCTGTTCTTGCATTAGTTTGCTGAGGGTAACAGCTTTCAGCTCCATCCATGTCCCTGCAAATTACATGATTTCACTTTTTTATGGCTGCATAGTATTCCATGGTGTATATGTACCACATTTTCTTTATCCAGGCTACCACTGGTGGGCATTGGGTTGATTCCATTGTTTTGCTATTGTGAGCAGTGCTGTAATGAACATACACGTGCTTGTATCTTTACAATAGAATGATTTATATTTCTTTGGGTATATACCCAGTAATGGGGTTGCTGGGTCAAATGGTTTTTCTGCATCTAGATCTTTGAAGGAATCTCCATACTGTCTTCCACAATGGTTGAACTAATTTATATTCCCACCGACAGTGTAAAAGTGTTACTTTTCCTCTGCAACCTCACCAGCATCTATTGTTTCTTGACTTTTTAATAACTGCCATTCTTACTGGCATGCTCCATACCACCATCCTCCAAAGGCTATATTCTTCACTTTTCTTTCTCCATGGTCTATTCTCCATACATCACTGCCTGTTCTCCATTCTCCATCTCTATACACCATTCTCCTTGCTTCATACTCTGCTCTCATATATCATTCTTCATTCTCCGTTTTCTATTTTTCATGCTTCATTCTTCATACTCCATCTTCCTTTTGCCATTCTTCATTCTTCATACTGCTTTCTCCACACTCCGTTCACTATACTCTGTTGCTCACTCTTCTCTCAAACTCCATTCTCTATACTCTATTCTTAATTCTCCTTTCTTCCTACTTTATTCTCCATGCACGTTCTCCATTCTCCATTCTTTATACTCCACTTTCCATTCTCCTTTATCCATACATCCCTTTTCCATACGTTCATACATCTCCATTTTCCAACCTCCGTCACTTACTCCTTTTTCTCTGCATTCCATTCTTTGTACTCCATGCTGTATTATCCCTTCTTTCCTCATCCCCCATGCACCATTTTGCACTCTCCATTCTGTATACTTCACATTCATACTGTTCTCCATACTCCTTTGTTTGTACACCATTCTCCTTTCCCCCTTTTCCAATTCCATCCTTTATTCTCCAAACTCTATACTCAATTTTATTTCTTCACACTCTTCTTCATATACCAATTTCCATTCTATATTTTCCATTCTCCGTACACCATTCTCAATTTTCCATCGTGTGTGCTTCATTACCCTTTTCAATATTTCATTCTCCATTCTCCATACATGATTCTCCATTCTCCATTTCGCATTCTCCACACTCCGTTCTCCCTAGTTTATAATCCACTCTCTATTCTTTTCTCCACACTTCATTCTCCATATCTCTTTCTCCATTTACCATTTTCCATGCTCCGTTCTCCTTCTTCATTTTCCATTCTCCATACTCCATTATATGTTGTCCATTTTTCATTCTTCATTCTTTATTCTCTGTAGTCCATAGTCCATAAATCATCCTTCATTCTCCATACTCCATACGCCATATACCTACCGTTCTCTATTCACCATACTGCATACTCCATACACTGTCCTCCTTTCTCTTTTCTCCTTACACCACACTTTACACTTTATACTCCATTTTAACACACAGTATCCTATACTTCATACCCCATTGTCCTTAATTTATTCTCTGTAGACTGTTATCTCTCTACTTCACTCCATTCTCCATTCTTATTCTTTATTGTTTATACTTCATTGTGCATGCATTTCTCATACTGCATACGCCATTCTTCATACTCTATATTCTATTCTACATATTGCATTCTTTATATTTCATACTCCAAATTCATTGTTCATACTCCACTCTCCATTCCCCATACACCATTTTCCTGCTCCAACTGCTTTCAATTCTTTATTACTTATTTCCCATTTTCCATTCTTTATACTCCATACACCATTTTCCATACTCTATAACGCACTTTACATTCTGTACTCCATTCTGCATTTCTTATACTCCACATTCGTAGTTATGGGTTATGGATCATATTCCACATTTGTAGTTATGAGTTATGGGTTATACTCCACATTCGTAGTTATGAGTTATGGATCATACTCCACATTCATAGTTATGGATTATACTCCACATTAGTAATTATGGGTTATGGATCATACTCCACATTCTTAGTCATGGGTTATGGATTCTACTCCACATTTGTAGTCATGGATTATGGATTACTGCCCTCACTGTGTGCAGATCCACTGCTACCTGCCTTACCTTAGTTTCTGGAAATACCTATCACATGCTGGGCCTCACACCAGGCCTTCCTCTTGGGCCACATATTGCTTCAGGTTCTGTGTGCACACATGCAGTACATGCTTTGCACAGTATTTATCATACTTAGTACTCCATTCTCCATACACTGTACTCTATCCTTCATTCTGCATACTCAATCTCAACACTCTGTGCTTTTCCTCTATTCTCCATCCTCCAAGTTTCATACTTCATACACCAACCGTTGCCCATATTCCACTCTCCATTCTCCATTTTCCATATTCTACTCCATTCTCAATTTTTTGTGCTCCAGGTATCATTCTCCATATTCTAGACCCTATTACATTCTTTATTCTTCATACTCTGTTCCTCATTCTTCAGTTTCCGTACTCCACATTTTTTTCTCTGTACTCCATACTTTATATTTTATTCTCTATGTGCTGTAGTCCAAACTATATTCCATTCTCCATACCCCCTTCTATATTCTATATTCTTCATGTTTTAATCTCCTTTCTCCATAGTCTATACTCCATGCCACATTCTTCATTGTCCCCTCTCCATACTTCATTATCTATTCTCTGTATTCTGTCTATATATTTTATATGCCATTCTCTTTTCTCATGCTGCTTTCTCTGTTCTCCATCCTCCATACTCTGTACTCTTTCATTCATATTCTGTACACATGCTCCTCAACTTACAAAGGGGTTACATCTTGACCTCCATGGTAAGTTGAAAATAACACAAGTCATAAATGCATTTAATACACCTAATCTACTGTACATCATAGCTTAGCCCAGCCTACCTTAAACATGCTTAGGACACATACATTAGCCTGGCTGACTGAGTGCTGTGACTCTCTGTGGCTGCCCAGCATGACAATCCAGTATTATAGCCCAGGAAAAAATCAAAATTCAAAATTTTAACTATGGTTTCTACTGAAAGCCCATCGTTTTCACACCATTGTAAAATTGAAAAACAGTAAATAAAATCGTAAGTCAGAAATCAACCATACTCCATTCTTTATTCTGTATACTCCACGATCCACTGGAATATGACACAGGGTTGCTACAAACATCTCCATATTCTATACCTCATTCTCCATTCAATATAACCGTTTTCCATACCACAGGAATCCCTCAAAGGTTCAGTTCCAGACTACAACAATAAAGCAAATACTGAAATAAAACAAGCTTCCCAGTGCATACATGCTTATATTATACTATAGTCTATTAAGTATACAATATAATTATGTCTAAAAACAGTACATGTATCTTAATTTAAACAAACTTTATTGCTAAAAAATGCTAATGATCATCTGAGCCTTCAAGGAGTCATGATCTTTTTGCTGGTGGACTAGTTGTTGAAGGCTGCTGGCTGATCGGGGTGGTGGTTGCTGGAGGAGGGGGTGGCTGTGGCAATTTTTTAAAATAAGACAACATTGAAGTTTGTCACATTAGTTGGCTATTCCTTTTATGGAAGACTTCTCTATAGTATGTGATGCTGTTTGATAGTATTTAAATACCATAGAATTTCTTTTAAAATTGGAATCCAGCCTCTCAAACCGTTCCACTGCTTTATCAACTAAGTTTATGTCATATTCTATGACTTTTGTTGTCATTTCAACAATGTTTACTGCATTTTCTTCTGCAGGAGTAGATTCCTACTTAAGAAACTACATTCTTTACTCATTCCTAAGAAGCAACTGCTTATCTGATCACATTTTATCACGAGACTGCAGCAATTTCATCACATCTTCAGGCCCCATTTCCAGTTTCCTTGCTATTTCCATAACATTTGCAATTAATTCATACACTGAAGTCTTCAGCTCCTCAGTCATCCACAAGATTTGGAGTTGGCTTCTTCCAGTCTCCTGCTAATGTTGAAATTTTTACCTCCTCCCATGAATCACGAATGTCCTTGACAGCATCTAGAATGGTGAATCCTTTTAAGAGGCCTCTCAATTTACTTTGCTCAGATTCAGATCCATTTGAGGAGTCTCTATCTATGGGACCTATAGCCTTACAAAGTGTATTTCTTACATCATATGACTTGAAAGTCAAAGTCACTCTTTGATCCATGGACTGCAGAGTGGATGCTGTGGCATGAAAACAGCATTTGTCTCCTGGCACATCTCCATCAGAGCTCTTGAGTGAAGAGGCGCATTCTTAACGTGCAGTAACATTTTGAAAGGAAATTTTTTCTGAGCAGTAGTTCTCAAAAGTGGGCCTCAAATATTGAGCGAACCATGCTATAAACAGATGTGCGGTCATCCGTGCTTTGTTGTTCCACTGACAGAGCACGGCAGAGTAGATTTAGCATAAAAATTCTTAAGGGCCCTAGAGATTTTGGAATTGTGAATGTTGGCTTCAACTGAAAGTCACCAGCTGTATTAGCCATAACAAAACAGTCAGCCTGTCGTATTGTGTGCTCTGCCTCCATGTCCCGTCTCCTTTCTTTACACTCCATTTCCCATTCTCCTGGCTTCACTCTCAATGTTCCACACTCCATTCTCCATCCTGTATAGCCAGTGGTCCATTCTCCATGTTCTCTTCCCCATTCTTCATGGCCCACTGTCTATTTGTCTTCCTCCATTGTCCATGTCCCATAGTTCCCCATGCTCACACCATGCACTCCACATGCCATTCTTTCTGTTCCATACTTCACACACCATTATGTCGGCCCATACCCCTCTTTCCTGGAGGCTCTTCTATCTTTCCTCTTGTCTCTGACTTCCAGCAGTCCCTCTCCACCACCCTGTTCCACTAGGGATCTGGCCTTTCAGTTGTCTTGGTGTAGGTCACACCCTGCCCCATGTCCACCAACACATGCCCTGCCCACAGACCTCTGTGCCTATCCCGTGAAATCACTCCTTTCCCTCAGGGTTGGGCATAAACTCCCCACGCTCCTTCAAAGATCACCCGTCCATTGGAGAGCAGGTTTCTGCCCCAGCTTGGATATCATGGCAGGAAGAATGTTCCCAATGGCGCCTCTTCTGGGTTAACCTGACTCCACCTCAGCCTCTCCTTCTAGGAGACCTCAACGTGAACAGCCCAAACCCTCCCCTAAGGAAGACATGATAATAGCTGCTGGTGAGTTTAGAGTCTTCTTTCACTCACCAAATCCCAAAAGAATACAAAGGAGGAGAGGGAGGGAGCCATGCAGATATCTGGGGAAAGATCTTTCTGGATCCTTCTAACATCCCGATGAACAGTATTCCCTCTATCTGAAAACCAGCAAACACACAGGCCACCCAGATGATTCCTCCACACTTGTGTCTCCACTCTACCCCAGCCTGGCCTCTCCTCAACACACCCTGAGTTCAGCAGTGACCCCCCCAGGGTGCTGCACTCAAGGTCCCGGCTCAGGACCCCCTTGCCTGAATCACCGTTCATGTCCGGCACCTCCCTGGGTCACTCGCTCTCCCTGAGACTCTCTTGCTTCCCAGGACTCTCTTTCCCTGGGTAGCTGCACAGCTTTATTGGATACAGTGAGTTCCAAATTCCTCTTCAAAGAATCAGCATGTCATTATGTTTGCTTGTTTGTCCTCCATTTTAAAGTTAACTTCCTTGTAGTTCCGGTAAACAACCTTCTCTACCAGTTCTAATCAGTAATTCACATCTGTCCCCGGCCCCCAGCTCTGTCCTGACTCATCCCCGTCACCTGCTTCAGTTACCTGCTCCAGTCACCTGCTCCAGTGACCCACACCTTGCCCCAGGCCGCAGGAGCCTCCCAGGCGTATCCCACATCTGCATGTCTTCATCTGTGCCTCTTTGCTCGGCACCCTCATCTTCCTCTCTTTTCCACGCTGTGGGGCCTAGCTTGGTCCCTTTCCACTCACACCCACTGACTCGGTGACCCCTCTGCTCATGGGCATATGGACTCCCTCTGTGCTGATGCTCCTATCCAGGCTGCATTGAAGACCCAGACAGCTGCATGCAACCTGAGGTCCCCACTCATCCTTGTCTGACAAGCATCTCCATCAGAACCAGGCCAATGCCGGCTTCCCTCCTCCCTCCTGCTCCCACCCCATCTCTCCATCTGATTCCTGGACAGACATCTGGGCACCAGGCTTGGCTCCTCTCTTTCCCCAACACCCCAATCTCACATCTGTTGGCAGCACCCAGAATCTGACCACCCTCACCTCCACATCCCCCACCCCAGTCCAAGCCACCATTTCAGCTCCTGGATTGCAACACTTGTCCTCAGTGATCCTCCTGCTTCTGCCCTGGCCCCCTTCTGACCACTCTCCACACAGTGGCTGGGCGTGGAGCGGTCTTGTTACAACATAAGACAAACCTGTCCCCCTTCTGCTCAGAGCCCTGCGTCAGCTTCTGCCTCGCTCAGAGTAAAGGCTCAAGTTCTTGCAGTGTCTGACCAAGACCCACAGGTCTGGCCTGTAATCCCTCTGGCCACCTGGTTGCACTTTTGTTCAGCCAATTCCAGCCTCCCTGTCTGCCTTGCTGTTTCCTGACTTTGCCCATGAGGTCATGCCCCAGGGCCTTTGCACTTGCTGTCCCTGCTGCCCAGGACTCTCTTTCCCTGGGTAGCTGCACAGCTTTATTGGATTCAGTGAGTTCTAAATTTCTCTTCAAAGAATCAGTATGTCATTATATCCAGTTATTTGTCCTCCATTTTAAAGTTTAACTTCCCTGTAGTTCCAGTAAACAACCTTCTCTACTGGTTCTAATCAGTAGTTCACATCTGTCCCCCTGGCCCCCATCTCTGTCCTAACTCATCCTGGTCACCTGCTTCAGTCACCTGCTCCAGTCACCTGCTCTGGTCACCTTCTTTGACCTAGGTCACCTGGCTACCTGCTCTGACCTGCCTGTAGCCGTCTTTCCTGCCAAACCACCCACCCTGCCACTCCGGCTCAGACCCCTTCTCTCTTTAAAATAGCCAATCGGGATTAGTCTAGCTTGTGCCATCTAACCCTAGCCAACAGGGAGATGACATAGCAGTAGGGGTGGCCCCTATCAGGCATAAGTACCCCTTTTCCTCCCTTATCCAAATGTGCAGTCACCATTGCTCCATCCGTGAGCCATACTCTTCTATAAAAGTAAACTGCCTTGCTGAGAACATCTATCTTCGAGTGCTATTTCTTCTGCAGCATCAAAATTTTACTTATAACAGCTTTCTCCCCTGCCTTTGTATTTAATCAGAATTTGGTGAGTGAATGAAGGCTCTGGTCTCTGTCAGGAGGAGGATTAAAAAGCCAAAATTTGGGTTGTTGCAAGCTGAGTTCTCAGAGGAGAAGATGCTGAGATGGAGTCGGGCGAGCACAGGGTGAGCTGGAAGGACACCCATGAAAACATGAGATGGCCGCAGGATGTGGCGGAGGCAGCCCCCAGGTCCCAGTGCCCCTGCAAAGGGCTCTGCCAGGCCAAGGGACCATGAGAGCAAGTGTTGAGCATCAGCAGAATGTCCCTTGGGTGGACGTGGCTGGGCTCTTGTACCGCTGCCTAGCTCCATTCTTGGCCGGGGACCCCAAGAACAGCCTGACATCGCATGAAAGCCAAGGTATTCTGGAGGCTCTGGACACTGGAGCATCTGTTGTCCTCACTCCTCGCAGCAGGCAGGGAGCCCTTTCTCCATGGCGGCTCTCATGGCACCTCTGTGCTGCATCATCCACTTCCCTACACAGGAGGCAAGAGCAGCTCCCAGGGCCCTGGGAACAGGGCTCCTGGGACAAGCCACAGTCCCCGTCGCTGGAGCTCCTCTGGGGCTGTGAGCGCATTTACCATCTCCCTCTTCCTCCGTCCAGCCTGCACTCCCTCACCTCCCACCTGGCCCCAGCACAGGCCCCAGCACAGGCCCTTCGTAGGCCAGGGCTGCTGTCCTTGTCCATTCATGGTCGCACCCAGCCAAGGAGTACAAGGGACACATGAATGGGTCACCTGCAGTCTGCACGTGTCCCTCCCAGGCCACACAGGGCTGTGGCAGCCCTGCCTTCTCCAGCCCACCAGGGTCCACTGACCCCAGCAAGGTGCTCTCTCCTCTTCTTGCTGGTCCTTGGACACAGGGGACTCAAAGGGCCCAGGTGGCAGACCTTGAAGTTCAAGGGCACCCTCTCTGCACCGTTGCTGGGGTTTCCTTCAGTCACAGGGGCCTCCAATGCCACAGAGCCAGGCATTAAGGACACAGGAAATGCAAAGTCCCCTTGGAGCGCTGGGAACGACAGGAAGCAGGGCTGCTCTGGCAACCGCTGAGGTTCTTAGCACCATATGCATGTCTCCTGCTGGGGCCACAGGGCTGCATGAAGCTCTCTGGTTCACAAGAGATTCACCTCAGAGCTGCTGCTCCTCCTGCACCCCAGATGGGCATGCCAACCTCCCAAGCCCTGGCACTGGGCTGTGGCCAGCCCTCCTCTGTGATGGGCACCATTCATTGTGCAGCTTCCCTGTTGTCCAGAGTAGGGTCCAGGGCAATATTCCCTAGAGTGGGGCCACCGAGTCCCCATGTTCCCAAGAGTCAGGGGCACTGTCTCCCCGCATTCCCAAGAGAGGGTGGCACTGACTCCCCACATTCCCAAGAGTGGGGGGCACTGTCTCCCCACATTCCCAAGATTGAGGGCACTGACTCCCTACATTCCCAAAAGTGAGGGCACTGACTCCTCACATTCCCAAAAGTGAGGGCGCTGACTCCCCATATCCCCAAGTCAGGGCACTGACTCCCCACATTCCCAAAAGTGAGGCCACTGACTCGCCACATGCCCAAGAGAGGGGGCCACTATCTGGCCAGCTCTGTGCCTCCTGGGGAGAGATGCGCAACTGTGTCTTTTATTGAGACACGCGAACATGCCCAGAGCCCGGGCCTCTGAGAACTTTCCTGCAGGTCTGGCCCCTGAATCTTCGCAGGGCTTCCCACACATCCTCCTGAGCACATCCTAAGGAGGACTCCAGCGCACCCACTACCCCCAGCACAGCTCATCCTGCCGGCTCCCCGTGAGGTCATTCATGTTCAATTCATGGTCCATTGACTCATGGACTGTACTGCAGATGTCTGCATGTCCAGATCACTTCTATCTTTTTTTTTGAAATTATGACAAAATATGCAAATCACAAAGTTTACCATCTTAACCTTTTTATTTATTTATTTTGTGTGAAATGGATTCTCTCTTTGTTGCCCAGTCTAGACTGCAAGGCGCAGTCTCAGCTCACTGCAACCTCCACCTCCCGGGTTCAAGCAATTCTTCTGCTTCAGCCTCCCACGTAGCTGGGACTACAGGCATGCGCCATCACGCCCAACTAATTTTTGTAATTTTAGTAGAGACGAGGTTTCACCATATTGGCCAGGTTGGTCTCAGATGGCTGACCTTCTGATCCTCCCACCTCAACCTCTCAAAGTGCTGGGATTATACCATCTTAACCACTTTAAATGGGGTTCAGTGGCATTAAATACATTTGTATTAGTGCCATCCCTACCATCCATCTCCAGAAATTTCTCCTCTTCCCGAGCATGGGGAGGGGAACATTTGGAACAAAGATGCACACTACACATATCTACCCTGTGACAAGGAAGAAGGCACAAGGCCAGCGAGTCCTCTGCTTCTGAAAGACAGTGCCCCCCACTGAAAATCTATCCCCACTAAACAACTGCCGCTCTCCCAACCCAGCCCTTGGCCACCATGATTTAGTGAAGAAGGTCAAATTCCACCCTAGGGACCTCAAAGAACTGGAATTATACAGTATCTGTCCTTTTGTGACCGGCTTATTTCACTGAGTGTGATGTCCTCAAGGTTCACCCATGCTGTTGCCTGTGTCAGAATTTCCTTTTGTTTATGGCTGAGTAATATTCCACAGCACCGATGGACCACATTTTACATACTCATTTGTCTATCAATAGATACTCGAGTTCCTTTCACCTCTTGGCTATTGTGAATCAACTGCTATGAACATGTGTGGACAAATACTTGTCCGAGTCTCAGCCTCCCACTGTTTTGGGCGCAGATGCAGTAGTGGGATTGCTGGGTCCTACGGGAATGCAATCTTTAAGCTTCGAGGCACCACCGCACTGTTTTCCGCAGTGGCTGCACCATTCTACACTCCCACCAACAGCGCCCGGGGGTTCCAACGTTGCCATGTCCTTGCCTTACTATTTTGAGGGTTTCTTAGTGGCCATCCTAGGGGGTGTGAGGCAGTATCTCGTGGTATTTCCCTGATGACAGGTGACATTCAGCATCTTTTCATGTGCTTATTGGCCATTTATCTGTCTTTTCTTGGAGAAAAGTTTCTTCAAGTCCTGTCTTTGGAGACGGAGTTTTGCTCTTGTTGCCCAGGTTGGAGTGCAGTGGCGTGATCTCAGCTCACCGCAAACCACCTCACAGGTTCAAGCGATTCTCTTGCCTCAGCCTCCCCGAGTAGCTGGGATTACAGGTGTGTGCCACCACATCCAACTAATTTTGTATTTTTAGTAGAGACGGAGTTTCTCCATATTGGTCAGGCTGGTCTCAAACTCCCGCCCTCAGGTGATCCACCCACCTCAGCCTCCCTGAATGCTGGGATTATAGGCGTGAACCACCATGCCCGGCCCTCTGTCAGTTTTTTAACTGGGTTGTTTTGCGGTTGTCATTGTTAAGTTGTTCTTTGTATATGCTAGGTGTTAGCTCTTTAGCATACATAAGGTTTGCAAATATTTTCTCCCATTTCATAGGTTACCTTTTCATTTCTTCTGCCTTTTAATGGATAGTGGAAGAGATCCCAGGAGCAGGGAGCAGCACTCTCCGTTCCATGGGAGTGGGAACTGGAGCCGCCGTCTTTCATCAGCCAAGCCTGAAACACACCCACAAATCATAGTCACACACTGCACACCTGAGGCTTTGGGAAAAACACCGCACCTGGCACCTCAGTTGTGACTCAATGGCTACATTGAGCCTGCAGGAGTCAAGTCCATTTTCCAGAATCCATCCCATCTGTTCATTTTCCACAAGGACCAGACCAGTGAACACACACACACACACACACACACACACACGCACACACACACATACACACACACAGAGAGAGAGAGAGAGAGAGAGAGAGAGAGGAGAGATGAGAGCAATTGGTTCCCATGATCAAGGAGGTTGAGGAGTCCCATGATCTGTCCCCTCTGCAAGCTGAGACCTGGGAGAGCTGGTGGAGTGAATCCCAGGCCGAGGGCAGGAGATAAGATGTCCCAGCTCAGGCAGTGAGGCAAGAAAAAAGAGGGCAGATTCTTCTTCCCCTGCCTTCTGTTCTATTCAGGCTCACAGTGGCTGGGAGGAGGCCCCCATGCTGGGGAGGGCATTTGCCTTCCTGAGTCCACCAACCCCAGTACCCACCGCACCAAGAATGAACCTTACAGACACACCCGGATCAAGGTTTAATCTGGGCACCCTGTGATCCAGTCAAGTGAACAAGTAGAGATAATCATCAGACCGGAGATCCTGTCCTCACCTGGACGCGACTGTGTTTCTGATTCATTATCTTGACCGAGGGCACGTTCATTGTCTGCACTTGACCTCCTCACTTCACTTATAATGCCGTCACCTCACAGGCTAAGGACCCGTTTCCTGGGATTACTCTAACTGCCTAATATCTCCATCCCAGTTGAATATCTGGAGACCATAAAAATGACCACTGGATAGGTCCATGAACCCCGAGGGCCCATTCTAAGCTTGGCAGGGATGCCATTCACTTCTTGACCCATGGGGCTCCTCTCTAACAGAAGACAATGATAATGTTTCAGGTCTTGTTTGTTTTGTGAGATAGGGTCTTGCTATGTTGCCCAGGCTGGAGTGCAGTGGCATAATCATGGCTCACCGCAGCCTCAAACCCCTGGACTCAAATGCTCAGGAGGCTGCCTCACCCTCCCAAGCAGCTGGGACCACAGGTGTGCACCACCACACTGGGTTAATTTCTCTTAATTTTTATTTTTTTGGGGAGATGGGTCTCTCTACAGAAAAAAAAAAAAGAAAGAAAATTAAGATAAATTAGCCAGGTGTGGTGGTGCACAGGCTGATCTTAATCTCCTGGGCGCACACAATCCCTCCTTGGCCTCCCAAAGTGCTGTGATAATAGGCGTGAGCCACTGTGCCCAGCCACCCTCCAGGTCTTCAGATGTTCATGTCAACTCAGAGCCTGTGTCCAGCAGTCCTTCATTGTGAGGGGCTCCCGTGCCGGAGGGCGCAGCCATGTGAGTAAACGCTGTGTTCCTTTGCGAGAGCATTCCAGCGAATGCTGGCAGTGGTGGTGCTGGGCTTTCCCTCTGTGGACCTCGGCTGCGTCTTCGAGCAACAGGCTCTGGGTCAGAGAATAAACTCAAATATGGACATGGAGCAAGAGAGCTCGGGTTCTTATTGGCACGATCACTTTCAGCCTCTTCCCCAATCATTCATAGTTTCTTTTCATTAAAAAAAACAACAACACAGCTTTATGGAGGTATTATTGACATACAATAAACTGCACATATTTAAAATGTACAGTTAGATTTATTTTCAGTTTTAAAATGTCCACAATTTGATACATTTGGACACATGTGAAACTTGTGTCAACTCACGTCCTCAGGAATGGTCGTCATGATGGGGACAGTGTCCTCCTTTCCCTTTGGAACATTCTCTGTCACTCTTCCCTTTTCCCAGCCCCCATGAACCACCGCTGACCTGCTTTTTACCTCATTTCCAAGAGTTAATGGAAACATACAGTGAGTCTTCTTTTTCCTCTGGCTTCCTTCATTCAAAAAATTATCTTGAGCTTCACCCGTGTCGTGCTGTGTGAGTAACTCAACACTTCCTGTTTGTCATTCTACCCTACTGCGTGGCTAGACCAGAGCTTGCTTTTTTTTCTTTCTTTTCTTTTTTTTTTTTTTTTTTTTTTGGTTTTTTGAGACTGAATTTCACTCTTGTCATCCAGGCTGGAGTATAATGGCACCATCTTGGCTCAATGCAACCCCTGGGTTCTCAGCCTCCCGAGTAGCTGGAATTACAGGCACCTGCCACCATGCCCAGCTCATTTTTTTTTTTTTTTTGTATTTTTAGTAGAGACGGGGTTTCACCATGTTGGCCAGGCTGGTCTCGAACTCCTGACCTTAGGCAATCCACCAGCCTTGACCTCCCAAAGTGCTGGGATTACAGGTGTGAGCCACCGCACCTGGCCAGAGCTTATTTTTATCTGTTCACCTGTTGATGAGCACCTGAGTCATATCCAGGTTTTGGCTATTACAAAAAGAGCTTCTGTGAATATTCATGCACAGGTCTTTGCATCAGCATATATTTTTTTTTCTCTTGGGTAAATAGGTAGGAGTGGAATGGCTGGGTTCTGTGCTGGGTGAATGTCCAACTTTCTAAGAAACTGCCAGATTGTTTTCCAAATGGTTGTACCATACACGGTACCTACAGTGAGAATTCCAGTTCCTCCACATCGTCACTGACGCTGGTGATAATCAGTCATTTCAAGTTCAGCTGTTCTATTTACTTGATGACCAATCAGGCTGAGAATCTTTCCATGTACTTATTTGCCAGCTGTTTATCTTATTTGATGGAGTGTCTGTTCAAATCTCTTCCCATGTTTAACCAAATTGTTTTCTTACTGTTGAGTTTTGAGGACTCTATATCCTTCATCAGATTAATGATTTGCAAGGATTTCCTCCCTGTCTGTGCCTTGTTTTTGCATTCTCTTAACAGCCTGTTCTGCAGAGCGGTTTTTAATTTGGATAGAGGCCAAGTTATCCATTCGTTCTTTTATGAATTATAGTTTTGGTATCATAACTAGGAAATCTTTGCCTAACCCAAGGTCACAAAAATGTTCTTTGGTGCTTTCTTCTAGAAATCGTTCATTTTTAGGTTTTACATTTAGGTCTATCATCCATTCTGGGTGAATCTGTACGTACATGAGACATGGCTGGAGGGCGTGTGCGTGGGGGGCTTGTGTATGGTAATTGTTCCAGCAGCACTGGTTGAACAGCCTGTCCTTTTTTTTTTAAACCGCATTGCCTTGTATCTTTGTCAAGAGTTGTGCACATCTGTGAGCTCTCATTTCCGGACTCACTGCTCAGCTCCATTGTTCTCTTCTCTGTCTTCACGCTGATGTGGCACTATAGCAGCTCCTGATACCAGATTGTGTGAACCCTCCACACTTTTTCTTCCTTTTCAGAGTCACTTGGCTTTCGCGGGGACTTTGCATTTTCATAGGAATCTCGGAGCTTGTCAGTTTCCACAATGAAGACCTCTGCAATTTGGATCGGGATTGCATTTCATCTGTAGATCAGTTTAAGGAGAGTTGACGTCTTCACATTACTGAACCTTCTGGTCTATGAGAAAGGTGTATCTTTAATTTATTTAAATCTTCTTTAACACCTCTAGGTAATATTTTGTAGTTTTCAGTGAATAGGCCTTTTGCATTTCTGTCAAGGAATAAGGAAGAACTTACTCCTAAGTTCTTCACGTTCTTGATACCATTGTAAATGTTATTTGTTATTTCAATTTCTGAGCATTGATTGCTAATATTTATCCATTTAATCTAAGTTGTTGAACCTGTCGGCATAAAATCATTTATAATATTCCCTTATTATCCCTTTAATATCTGTAGAATGTGTAGTTGGGTCACTTGCTTCTGATATTTGGAAATTATATTTATCTTTTTCTCTCTCTCTCTCTCTCTCCTTCTCTTCCTCCCTCCCTCCTGTCCTAACATTCTGGCTAGAAGCTTATCCATTTGACTGATCCTACCAAAAAACTAATTTTTACTTTTATTGGTTTTCTCTTTTTGTCTGTTTTCTAGTTCATTGATTTCTGCTTTGATCTTCATTCTTTCTCTTTTACTTGGGTTTAATTTGCTCTTCTTTCCTCAGTTTCTTATGGTAAAAATTGAAGCCATTGCTTGAGACATTTCCCCTTTTCCAATCTAGCAGTTAGTGCTATCATGTTTTTCTTTAATGACCACTTCATCAGCATCCCACAGATTTGGATGTGCTGTGTTTTTACTTTTATTCGGTTCAAAATATTTTCTAAGTTGTCTTTGGATTTTGTTTTTGATCCATGAGTTATTCGGAAGTCTATTATTTAGTCTCTCATTTAGTTCTTAATATTTGGGAATTTTCCAGAGATATTTTTGTTACTGATTCCTAATTCTGTTCTGTTATGGCCAGGTAATACATTTGACATCACTTGAATTCTCCTGAATTTAGTGAGACTTATTTTATGTCCCAGAATATGATCTATCTTGATAAATGTCCCACCTGCACTTGAGGAGTGTGTACTCTGCCGTTGTTGGGTGGAATGGCCTATAAATGTGAACTGGGTCAAGTTTCTTCACAGTGCTGTCTAAGTCTACCGATCCTTACTGAGTTTTTTGCCTGCTTGTTCTCATAGTTATTGAGCAGGGGCGTCAAAATCTCTGACTGTAATTATGGTTTTACTTCCTTCTTGCAATTCCATCATGCACTTTAAAGCTCTATGATTAGATGCATAAATGTTTAGGATGCTTACTTCCTCTTGATGAATTGACCTCTTTATTATTATAAAATAGCCTTCATTATCCTGATAATATTCTTTGCTCTGGAATGTCCTTTATCTGAAATTAGGATAGTCACTCCAGCTTTTTTTTTTGACTGGCATTAGCACGGTCTATCTTTTTTCATTCTTTTTCTTTTAACCTATTTGTGTCCGTATATGTAATATAGGCAGCACGCAATCTGGCCTTGCTTCTTAAATGCAATTTGACAATTTCTACTTTTAATTAGGTTGTTTAGACCATTTGTATTTCATGTGACTGTTGATATCCTAAGGCTTGACTCTTCTATCGTCTTCCTATTTGTTTTCTATTTGCCACGTTTATTCTTTATTATTTTTCTTCTCTTTCTGTCTTCTTCTGAATTGATTGATATTTTTTTTCTCCTTTGAGACAGAGTCTCACTCTGTCACCCAGGCTGGAGTGCAGCGGCGTGATCTCAGCTCACTGCAGCCTCAACCTCCCAGGCTCAAGTGATCCTTCATCCTCAGCCTCCTGAGTAGCTGGAACCACAGACACACGCCACTATGCCTTGGCTAACTTTTTGTATTTTTGATAGAGACGGGGTTTCACCATGTTGCCCCAGCTAGTCTCAAACTCCTGAGTTCAAGCGATCCGCCCCCCTTTGGCCTCCCAAAGTGCTGGGATTACAAGTGTGAGCCTCTGCATCCAGCCTGAATATTTGTCAGGATTTCATTTTATCTCTTTTGTTGACTTCGGAGCTATAACTTTTTGTTTGATTATTTTATTAGTCCCTTTAGTATACACTTTAAACATCACTCTCTACAATGATGCCTTACCACTTTACTTACAGGAAAGCACCTTGCCACAGGACGCTTCCATTTCCCTTCAGCTGTTATGCAATTTTTGTCAAGCATTTTACTTTTACATATGTTAAAAATCTCATAATACACCACTATTATTTTTTCTAGTTTATTACCTTTTAAAGTGACTTATTTTTATTGTTTAAAAAAAATTTTGTGGGTACATAGTAGGTGTATATATTTATAAAGTACATGACGCTTTTTGATCCAGGCATGCAATGCGAAGTAAGCACATCATGGAGAATGGGGTATCCATCCCCTCATGTATTTGTCCTTTGAGTGGCAAAAAATCCAATTACATTCTTTTAAGTTACTTAAAAATATATAATGAAGCTATTATTGAGTCTAGTCACCCTGTTGTGCTATCAAATAGTAGGTCTTATTCATTCGCTCTATTTTTTGTATCCATTAACCATCCCCACCTCCCCCAGCCCCACTTTTAAAGAGGTTTTTTTTTAACTCTTAAGTTCAGGGGTACATGTGCAGGATGTGCAGGTTTGTTACATAGGTAGCGTGTGTCATGGGGGTTTATTGTACAGATTATTTCATCACTCAGGTATTAAGCCTAGTATCCATTAGTTGTTTTTCCAGATCCTCTCCCTTCTCCCACCCTCCACTCTCCAAAAAGCCCCAGTGTGCACTGTCCCCCTGCGTTTCCATTTGTTCTCACTGTGGGAAGTAGGTAAGTTCCTTTTTAAAGTTTCCTTTCTTGCTAAAGAATAAATCCATAAGTGTGCTAATAACTTTGTTAATCCCTAGCCTATGTAGCTGTTAGACACGCCATGCTTACAGGCACGTAGTACACTCTATGTCCTTGTACTTCAACCAAGATATCTGTGCTGGACGTGCTCACAGGCATGTCCCAGCTCTCCATGGCTTTTACCTGTTTAGAAAAGTTTTAAGTTGTCAGCCAATGGGGTTTTAGTTTAGGTTGTGAGGTCTGGCTCCAGCCAATGGAGATCAGACACAGCAGTAAGGACGACCCCAAAGGCATAAGGGATAAATTTGTGTGTTTCCCTTTGTTCTTTGTACTATTGTGGCACAATGGCTACCGGGGGTACCCTTTCTGCAGCCCAGGAAGTAAAAATTGTGTTGCTGAAAGATCCTTTGTCTCAGTGCTGATTTTTCTTTGCAGCACTGAGCATCTATTTCCAACACCTATTTCCAACATCATCATTTAGCTTCCACTTATAAGTGAGAATATGTGGTATTCGGTTTTAGCATTAGTTTGCTAAGAATAATGGCCTCCAGTTCCATTCATGTCCCTGCAACGGACATGATCTCATTCCTTTTTATGGCTGCAGAGTATTCCATGATGTATATAGTACCACATTTTCTTTATCCAGTCTATCATTTTTTTTTCTGAGACAGAGTTTAGCCCTTGTTATCCAGACTGGAGTGTGATGGTGCAGTCTTGGCTCATTGCAACCTCCACCTCCCGTGTTCAAGCAATTCTTCTGCCTCAGCCTCCAAAGTAGGTGGGATTATAGGCGCCCACCACCACGGCTGGCTAATTTTGTACTTTTAGTAGTGATGGGGTTTCACTATGTTGGTCAGGCTGGTCTCGAAGTCCTGAGCTCAGGTGATCCACCCACCTCAGCCTCCCAAAGTGCTGGGATTACAGACATGAGCCTCTGTGCCCAGCCTATCTAGTCTATTACTGACAGGCATTTAGGTTAATTCCATGTCTTCACTATTGAATAGTGCTGCAGTGATGGACATGTGTCTTTTTCTTTTCTTTTCTCTTTTCTTTCTTTTCTTTTCTTTTTGAGATGGAGTCTCGCTTTGTCGCCCAGGCTGGAGTACAGTGGTGTGATCTCTGCTCACTGCAACCTCCGCCTCCCGGGTCCAAGCGATTCTCCTGACTCAGCCTCCCAAGTAGCTGAGATTACAGGCGCCTGCCAGCACGCCCAGCTAGGTTTTGTATTTTTAGTAGAGATGAGGGTTCACCATGTTAGCCAGGGTGGTCTCGATCTCCTGACCTCGTCATCTGCCCATCTTGGCCTCCCAAAGTGCTGGGATTGCAGGCGTGAGCCACCACGCCCGGCCTGCATGTGTCTTTTTAATAGAATGACTTATATTCCCCTAGGTATATACCCAGTAATAGGATTGTTTGGTTTGATGGTAGTTCTGTCTGTAGGTGTTTGAGGAAACCCCACATTGTCTTCCACAATGGCTGAACTAATTTATACTTCCACCAACAGGATAAAAGCATTCCTTCTTCACAACTTCCCCAGTATCTGTTTTTTAAGTTTTTAGTAACAGCCATTTTGACTGGTGTGAGATACTATATCCCTGTGGGGTTTTTTTGAGACAAAATCGTGCTCTGTCGTCCGGGCTGGAGTGCAGTGGTGCGATCTCGGCTCACTGCAACCTCTACTTCCCAGATTCAAGCAATTCTCCTGCCTCAGCCTCTCGAGTAGCTGGGATTACAGGCGCGTGCCATCATGCCCGGCTAGTTTTTGTGTTGTTAGCAGAGACGGAGTTTTACCATGTTTGTCAAGTTGGTCTCAAACTCCTGACTTCAAGTGATCAGCCTGCCTCGGCCTCCCAAAGTGCTGAGATTACAGGTGTGAGCCACTGCTCCCAGCTTCCTGTGCTTTTGATTTGTATCTCCAAAGATATTTAAACGATTTTTAAATCTCACATGTTTACCCATGTAGTTCCATTTCCAGTAGGATGCAGATTTGTGTCTGATTTCACACCCCTGCAGCCTGAGTGAATTTCTTGAACGTTTTTCAGAGCACAGTTCTGCCAGCGATGGAGCTTCAGTTGACTGATTTTCCTCATTGTGGGGCATTTTTTGTGAGACGGAGTCTCGCTCTGTTGCCCAGGCTGGAGTGCAGTGGCGCAATCTCGGCTCACTACAATCTCCGCCTCCCAGGTTCAAGTGATTCCCGGGCCTCAGCCTCCCGAGTAGCTGGGATTACAGACTTGCACCACCACACCCAGCTATTTTTTTTTTATATATTTAGTAGAAACGGGGTTTCATCATGTTGGCCAGAATGGTCTCAATCTCTTGACCTTGTGATCCACTCGCCTTGGCCTCCCAAAGTGCTGGAATTACAGGTGTGAGCCACCGCACCCAGCTGGTAATCTTTGATTGGTTGCTGCATGTTGTGAATTTGACCTTTGTGTGCGTTGGGTATTTTGTACTCTTGTGAGCTTGTTTTGAAGTTTGCTCTGGATTGCAGTCAGTTACTTGGAACCAGGTTGATCCTTTCAGGCTTCACTCTGTGATTGTTTGATGAGCCAGGCAGGGACCCTCAGGGATGGTGAGAGCATCGAGAGGGTGGAACACACTCTACTCAGCGTCCTGCGGCTTCCTAGGGTGGGGGCAGCCCAACAGACATCAGGGTGAGAACTGGGAGGAGGCCAGTGTTTCAGCGACAGTGATGGTGAGAGTCAGTCCACTCCAGGGTGCACCAAGAAAACGCACAAGTGAGCCTGTCACCCAGGAGAGGCCTGAACCTGAGGCAGGGAGGCCAGAGAGGTGGGCACCCCCAGGAGAACACAGAGCAGGGGAGCTGCCTCAACCACTGGCACTGCTCAGACAGCGCTCGCAGTGGCAGGAAAGTGTCCACCAGACTGAGTAGGAGGCAGAGTGCACAGCCTGCATGAGCCTGTGCCACACCAGCCAACACACCCACATACGCACACCCACACATCACAACAGCCCACACATCACGCACACATACATGCACTCATACATATCACACCCACTCACACACACATCACACCCACTTACACATCACACCCATGCACACACATACATCACACACATCACACCCACACACATACATTCACACACATCACACCCACTCACACATCACACCCATGCACGCACACATCACATATCACACCCACACACATACACACACATCACACCAACTCACACACACATCACACCCACATACCCACACATCACACCTATGCATATGCTCATACACCATACCCACATCACACCCACACACATACATACACACATCACACACACATCACACCCACTCACACGCATCACACTCATACACACACACACATGACACCCACTCACATACACATCACACACATCACACCCACTCACACACATCACAGCTGCACACCTACACATCATGCCTATGCACACAAATACATCACACACATCACACCCACACATATACACTCACACACATCACACCTGCACACCCACACATCACACCCATGCACACACATACATCACACACATCTCACCCACACACATACACTCACACATATCACACCCATGCACACACATACATCACACACACACACCATACCCACACATATACATCACACTCATGCACACATACCCTCACACACATCACACCCATGCACACACATATCACACCCACACACATCACACTCATGCACACACACACCCACACACACATTCATCACACCCATGCACATACATCACACCCATGCACATATCACACCCACACACATCACTCCCATGCACACATCACACCCACACACATACACTTACACACATTACACCGACACACACTCACACACACACATACAGACACATCACCCCCATGCACACATCACACTCACACCCACCCACACCACACCCATTCACACATCACTCCCCCACACACTCACAAACATTACACCCCATACACACTTACACATATTACACCCACGCACACATATCACACCCACACACACATCACACCCAAGCATACACATACACCCACACACATCACACCCACACACACCACACCCGCTGTCCATACTTAGGGTATCTGAACTGCAACAGCTCAAGCTCCTCCAAAGCTGGAACTTATTTAGATCACAGCTCTATCTCAGCCTCTAGAACAATGTCTCACATATTCTGAGGCAGGGCATGAGTTAGTGAGTGAGTGAAAGAGTGAGTGAGTAGGTGAATGAATGAGTGAATAAGTGAGTGAGTTAATGTTTGAGTGGGTGAGTGAATGAGTGAGTGTGTGAGTGAATGAGTGATGTGAGTGAGTGAATGAGTGACTGATTAGTGAGTTAGTGACAGAATGAACAAGTGAGTGAATGAATGAATCAATGAATGAGTGATAATGAATGAGTGAATGAGCGACTGAATGGATGAGTGAGCGAATGAATGATTGAGTGACAGAATAACAAGTGAGTGAATGTGTGAGTGACTGAATGAGTGAATCAGTAAATGAGTGACAATGAATGAATGAATGAATGAGTGACTGAGTGAATGAGTGACTGAGTGACAATATGAACGAGTGAGTGAATGAGTGAATCCGTGAGTGAGTGAATGAATGAGAGACTGAATGAATGAGTGACCCTAACCATGGACAGGTGGCATCTTCCCTGGTGGGTGTCCTCAGAGAGGACCAATAGGCATGGAAATGGGATGGAATCTTCCAGAATGGAACTGGCACCTCCTCTTCATGCATCAGAAGACCATGGGTCTTGCTCCTGGCCCACATCCAGGAGCTCTGGGTGCAGGGTCTGTCCGCTGCAGCATCTGCACACTGGTGGTCCAGGGCAGGGTCTTCATGTGTGCACATTGAGGAGGGAAGGAGTCACTCTGTAACTGTCTTTGCCCAGAGCAGGACAGGAGGGAGATGAGGCCAGCTGTGGTCACAGGGGTCTGGGTTTGGAACAAATGCTGTGCTAAACCGGCTCTGGGAGGTGCTGCTGTGAGCTATGGGGGGTGTGTGTGTGTGCGCACACGCACGTGCTATGTGTGTGTGTGTTGTGGGAGCCACTGCATTGACTGTGGCTGGCTGCTAGCCAGCCCCCAAGCAGGGACATGGGGAGCCGGGTGGCCTGTCAGGTCCCTAATGCCCACACCTCACATCTGGCTCTGGTTTTTCTGTCCCTCTGCCTTGGGCTGGTACTGAGGCATCAGGACAGGTGCCCATCTTAAGAGTCTGAGGCTGGGTCAGGGCATCAGCAGACACAGCCATGGGAGCTGGGTCCTGTGACCAGGAGTAGCCCTAGTGAGGAGCCGGTCCTGCTGACCTTCGGGCTGGCCACTGCTGTCCATCCAGCTGTGCTCAGTGTCCTATGTGTCCTTCAGGGACAGCTGCCTGCCCTGCACCTTGCCCCAGGCAAGGCCCTAGAGGGATGTTCACCTGGGAGCCCAGCATAGCAGGGGCTCTCCCTCAGGTCCAATTCTCCCGACAGGGCCAAGCTGGTCCACAACCGGCCAACTCCAGGCTGAGGAGCCGGGGCAGGGAAGGTGGACGACAGCTGGGGCGAGGGCGCACCCTAGGACATCCCACGGGGTCCCTGGCTGTTCCCTGAGGTTCAGGGCAGGATGGAGTCAGCCCTCCGTCTCCACAGGCCTGTTCCACGCGGGAGTCTGGAGGCTGGCACAGCAGCCACTGGGGATTTGCCTGGATGAAGGGGAGGCAGAAGTCTGTGGGCTCCCATTGTGGGAGGACTGGGGCAGGGCAGGCGCCACAGGGCAGCAGCATTCAGCAGCTTCACGAATGAAAAGGCCCACCAAGGGCTGTGGCTCCTCAGCTCAGGGATGTGCTGGAAGCAAAGGTAATGAGCTCCCCATGGCTGGAGGAGATCAAGCAGAGACCAGCAGAAGTTCCTCAGGGAGTTCTGAGGACCAGAACAGACACGGTCAGCAGTGCTGGGGTTGGACGCCTGCTGATCCTGAAATCCAGCCGCACGTGGACGGACTGTTATGAGCTTTGCTTGGCCCCACCGGGTCCTCGCCTGCAAAAGGCTTCCCTGACCACCAACAGGGCCCAGACAAGGTCTGTTGATGGACCGCTGGGTGACGCTTGGCTGGACAGACGTTGGCAGCCCTGAGGCACGGGACTGTGTGGACTCCGCCTCGCTGGAAGTGAGGAGGGCTCTAGGCTCTACCCACATTGGGGTTAAATTTTTCTCCCAAAGCAGACACTCCTCGGAAAGCTTGAATTTATCCGTAAGGTATCAGGACGCCTTTTGTGAACCCTCCCACTCGATTCTGGGCTGGCGGCAGGCAGGTGGCAGAGATACTGCAGAGTGCCATAGCTGCGGACAGTGAGAGCACACACAGCGCGGGGTCCTCGGGGGCCAGTCCCCACCCAACCCAACCCCAACCCCAGCCCCAACCCCAACCCCAACAGCTGAGACTGCAGCCAGGTTCAGAGCCTCCAGCCGCAGGGCCGCTCGGCATCAGGGGTGCAGGATCAGGGCTGCGGGGACCCAGGAGAGAAGGGATAGACCTCGGGCAGATGGGAGGCCCCTCCCGCCTCCCTCCTCACCCTGCGCTCCAGACAAGGAGGCTGCCAGGGCTGGTCCACCTGCTGCCACCCTGTCCCCACCTCCCCAGCTCGCCCCTCTGTCAGCTTAGGGTGAAAGAGAGGGGCAGGGGACCAAGGAACGGGCGGCTGCTGACTGCAGCTGGAAGGCTGGACCCCTTAGCTCCTCACGGTGATGCTCCTATCAGGGTGGACCCAGCCATGTGGGGTAATGGGGTTGTTGCTAAAAAGATGGGGTATTCAGTCCAGAAAGGGGTCCACCCTGGTCCCTGAGAACAAACATGGAGCACCCTGAGGCTCAGCAGCCGCCTGGCCGGGGAGCAGCTTTCAATCTTGCATTTATTTGAAGAAGAAATTAAATTAGGACCAATTTTAGGTCAGACGAGATCTAATCAGCCGCCATCTGACCGTGCCTCAGGCTTTGGCCTGGCCCCGCTCGGCTGCAATGGGACAAGGCTGTGTCCTTCCTCGAGGTGGTCTCAGCAGCCATCCAAGGACCTCAGGTCTCCCCCCAGCTCCCAGATCCATCGCAAACATGGCGAGGGCACGCTGGTGGCCCTGGAGCATGCCAAGGGCGGCCTGTGCTTTGTGTTTCCCCAGTGACAGCCTTGGAGGTGGGTGACGTTATTCCTGACGTAGAGAGCAGGTTCACCTGCCCAGGTACAGGGCTGAGAGGGGGGCTGCCCAGCAGGGTGGGCATGGGGCACAGATGTGCAGGGCACAGCAGGGTCATCTCACCGACCCATTTGCTCCCAGTGCTCTGTGGGGCTCTCCAGCTCTCAGGGCCTATGCTCAGAGCTGCAGCCACTGCACCTTCCTGTCCTCCTGGAGACGGGGTGGTCAGGGAGGGAATCTGATCCGGGACCAGGTGCACCACCCTTGTGAGGCTCAGCCAGGTTACTTTGCTGAGAGAATCCATTTCCAGACCAACCAAAACAAATAGCATAGATTGTTCAAGAAAACATGATGTTTACATTAAAAAATACTAACAAGCAACTTTGTTCTTCCCACAATATTGGCTGAGTGTCCACTCTGTGCCCACGACTGCTCCACGGGGCTGGGGCAAAGCAGAGAGCAGGCAGGAGATTCCCTGCACCTCAGAGCAGAGCCCGCCCCCAGGGACGGATGGGCAATCAGGGCCCCTATGAGGCCGGAGGGATGAGGCTTCCCTACACCCAGGAAGGGCGACAGCAAGGGGTCCCTGTGGGTGACCAGAGAGTGCCTGAGTTCCCCCAGCTCAGCACGAGGGGGTGGCCCTGATGCACTCCTGCCCCAAGGAGCCAGTCCTTTCACCCACCCAGACCGCCACATCCAAATCTCCCTCTCCAGGGCTTTGGGTGATTCAAGGTCCTACTCGTTCACCATCCTAGGGGTGCTCTGCCCCCATCCTGCGCAGACACCAAAGGCCAAAACCACATACATGTTTAGAGGCCTCACACTCTAGGGCCGCTCAGCACCAGGGGTGCAGGATGGGGCTTCGCGCTGCTCACCGAGGAATGCACGTCGGAAGCACCAGGACGGCGCCATGCAACGCCGGACCGTGGCCAGCACTGGGTGTCGGGAGTCAGAGCAGCCTGTGTGCTGGGGTGGGCCGTGGCACCAATGCTGTGGGACTGTGATCACCTCACACATTTAAACCCACAGTGGCCATTCCACCCAGTGAGCCCGCTCCGGGAATGTGCGTACAGGAAGTGAAAACCTGTGTTCACACGTAAACGTGGGCGTGAATGCTCATAGCACTCCGTCTACTGTGGCCAAGAAGTGCCAACGGCCCAAATGTCTACCTTCTGATGACAGGATTAAGCAAACGGGGTCCATCCATAGCAGAGAACATGACTCAGCCCTAAAAAGGAAGGGGACATGGTTTGGCTCTGTGTCCCCACCCAAATCTCATGTTGAATTGCACCCCCAGTGTTGGAGGTGGGGCCTGCTGGGGGGTGACTGGATCACGGAGTGGATTTCTTATGAATGGCTCAGCACCATCCTCTCGGTGCTGTCCTTGCAATACTGAGTAAGTTCTCCCAAGATCTGGTGGTCTAAAAAAAGCATGTGGCACTCCCCTGCTGTCTCTCTGTGATCCCACCATGTGAGACACCAGCTCCCCCTTCACGTTCCATCACGATCAGAAGCTTCCTGAGGCCTCTGCAGAAGCTGAGCAGATGCCTGGCCGTGTTCGCGTACAGCCTGCGGAACTGTGAGCCAAGTAAACCTCTTTCTTTATAATTTACCCAGTCTCAGGCACTTCTTTATGGCAGCGTGAGAACAGAATAACATAGGGGGAAACGCTGACACATGCGACACAGATGCGCTCAATGAAAGAAGCCAGTCAACGGCCAGGCGCGGAGGCTCACGCCTGTCATCCCAGCACTTTGGGAGGCTGAGGCGAGTGGATGACCTGAGGTCAGGAGTTCGAGACCAGACTGGCCAACATGGTGAAACCTTGTCTCTATTAAAAATACAAAAATTAACCAGGCATGGTGGTGGGTGCCTGTAGGCCCAGCTACTTGGGAGGCTAAGACAGGAGACTCGCTTGAACCCAGGAGGCAGAGGTTGCAATGAACTGAGATCGCACCACTGCACTCCAGCCTGGGCTTCAGAAAGAGACTCTGTCTCAAAAAATAAAAATAAAAATAAAGAAGCCAGTCACCAAAGGACAAACACCATGATTCCACTCATACAAGTTTTCTAGAGTGGTCAAAGTCATAGAGACAGAAAGTTCCAGGGGTACCAGGGGCTGGGGGAGGAAATGCAGAGTCAGTGTTTGGTGGGTGGTGTTTCGGTTTGGGAAGGTGAGAAAGTTCTGGAGATGGATGCTGGTGACAGCCGCATGACATTGTGAATGTACTTAGTGCCACGGAACTGTGCACTTAAAAAGGGTGAAGCTGATTCACAGTGTGTCTATTTTGCCACAATAAGTAAGAGTAATCCATATTTTCCTATCTATTTTTAGGCTATCACGTGGAGATTTGGCAGTGATCAGATTACTCAATTGGGTGCAGATTACCCAATCATCATTGTTTAAGCTAATAGGAAAGCCATTTATCCTGTCTAGCTGTGAGAAAATCCCCTCATGTCTTTGAAACTCTTCTGTCTGAGGTTTGCTGGTACAGCTTAACCTGGAGAACCACCCCACCCACACACCTCCTTCCAGCTCCACTCAGGTGATTCTGCTGCTTCATGCACACCAGACCGGCACTGGGTACTGGGCCGTCATCTGCTTCTGTTAATAAAGTTTTATTGACACTCAGCCCCCTTCATTCTTTATGTATGGCCCAAGGTTGCTTCCAGTGATAGGACTGAGTCATTGCAACAGAGACCTGGACACCGCAAACCCTAAGCTGCCAGGTCGGATCTGCATGGGGAACACCATATCACCAAATATCCACTTGGAGCTCTGCACATTTTTCCTCAACTAAAACCAATTGTAATAAAGCACAAAAAAATTCATTTTAAAAATCCGAATGCTTGATCCAAAAAAAATGTGGCCCCAGGATGTGGGCCTTTGAGCAGAAAGTCTGGCTGCGCATGGAGGGGCTGTGGGGTGCAGGGCTGGTGCGCCAGAACTGAGCTGTTTCTGGAGTCCCAGGAGGCCTCAGGAGACGTGGGAAGCTGGGCAGTTGGCCCAGAGGGTGGGGCAGGGATCACCCAGACATGGAAGGTGTGGAGGCCAGCTCTGAAAATAGATGGTAAAGAAAGGGAAGAAGGGGGCTGAGGGGGCAGTCAGAGCTGGAGGCGCAGGGAGCAGGGCGGTTCAGATAACAGTGTTTCCTTGCATCAGGCACTGCCCTGTGTGGGAAAAACAGAGCCAAGAAAGGGCTCGTGGGTTTGGGGACACAGAGGCCACCAGTGCCCTTGAGGAGCACTGCTTCGGGAAGGTGGGACAACCCCGTGGATGTGGTTCAGAGGAGGCGGGGGAGGAGCAGAGCCCAGAGCAGAAGCCTGTCTTGGGAGCCACGCTGTGAAGGGAGCCAGCTGGTGGAATCATGGCCCAAAGGTGTCTGGTCCTCATCCCTTAATGTGACCTAATGAGGAAGAAAGGTCGTGCAGGGGTGAGGGGCGAAGGGCTTTGAGATGGCAGTCCGCTCCTGGACTCTCTGAATACCCTAAACGCCAACACAAGATGGTTGTCAGAGGGAGGCAGTGGGAGATTTGATGACAGACAGGCAGAGGAGGCCGTGTGAAGACAGAGGCAGAGGCGAGAGGAACACATAGCATGGAACCGCTGGGGCCCCCAGGAGCTGAGAGAGCCTCAGAGAGAGCTGGCCTTAGAGATGGCCGGGCCTCAAGAGAGGGTGTGGCCTCTAGTGAGGGTGTGGCCTCTAGTGAAGCTGTGGCCTTAGAGGAGGTGTGGCCTCAAGAGGATGTAAACTCTAGTGAGGGTGTGGCTTAGAGAGGGTGTGGTCTCTAGTGAGGGTGTGGCCTTAGAGAGGGTGTGACCTCTAGAGAGGGTATGACCTTAGGGTGTGACCTCCAGAGAGGGTG
>CAUYLG010038029.1:0-30573 GCA_963573385.1 Cacajao melanocephalus | reverse complement strand
CAAAAAAAAAATATTCTTTATATTATTAAATAATTTTATCACAAATATTTATTTTTTTTTTCTGGTTTTTTTTTTAAAAACCTGTGGATTTTTTTTTTTTTTTTTTTTTTTTTTTTTTCAGCCCAAAGATGTCACTTTAGTATTTCTTGTAAGGAAGGTCAGTTAGGTACAACTTCGCTCAGGTTATGTCTATCTGGGAATGTAGTGCACCAACGCATATGTAAAAGGAGCAGCAAAATGAGAGGAGAGAAAGGCAAATAAAAAATACTTAAATAAATATTGGCCAGAGACTCTCCAAATTGAGGGTCCTTTTAACAGTAAATGCCATTATAAGGAAACAGTGGTATACCTAGCTCATACCACATACTGTGATGTCGTCTAGGTAAATGGAAGATTTAAATGTACTACTTGGGCCGGGCATAGTGGCTCATGCCTGTAATCCCAGGATTTTGGGAGGCTGAGGCAGGCAGATCACCTGAAGTCAGGAGTTCCAGACCAGCCTGGCCAACATGGCAAAACCCCGTCTCTACTAAAAATACAAAAATTAGCTGGGCATGGTGGTGGGTGCCTGTAATCCCAGCTACTTGGGAGGCCAAGGCAGGAGAATCACTTCAACCCAGGAAGTAAAGGTTGCAGTGAGCTGAGATTATGCCATTGCACTCCAGCCTGGGCAACAGAGCAAGACTCCATCTCAGTAAATAAATAAAACTTCTTCCAAAAAAAAGTCTATGCTCTTAACCAGATTTTGGCTGAAGAATATAGAAACTACTCTAGCTATTGTGAGCAGAAATGGATTTAAAATATGGGGCACTCGATGCGTATAAAATCACTGAAAGGACTGTAGGGGGAATAAACTCCGGGCTGGGCCTTCAGAAATGATTCCCCAAAGAGTTCCCTGAAGAGCTGCTACCTCCAGGAAGAATTGGGAGGCCCCATTGGCTCTCTTGATTCCGGAGCACAGTGCCACTGCCGCAGACCAGGGGTCAGGGAAGCGGCACTAACGCTGTCTGTCACAGCCACAAAGGAGCGATTGGGAATGTGGCTCCTGCGCAGAAATTTCCACCATCTCACAGGCACCCACAGCCAGTACTCACCAGGTCGCACGCACTTGCATGTAATCGGGGGAGCGGATCCCTAGCCTCAGTTATACTTGCCGGGAGGCTGCGTAAACTGTGTGCCAGGCTTGTCAGTCCTGTACCAGGTGTGCCTGTGGTGGTAGGTGGGAGAGACCCCTTTGACTCCTTGCTTTGTAAACATTTTAAAAATAATGGGATGGCTGTTCATTAACATTCGTCTAGCACCTAACACTTTCCAAACTGTTGGAGATATGAGAACCAAATTAAGTTGGGGAGGTTTAGAACCAGACTAAGATCTAATCGTCCGTTCCTGAGTACAGCTGTCATTATCTCTTCTAAATTAGTGCAGTCTCTGCCTTCCTCCTTCCCTTCTTTAGGTCATTCTCTGTGGTTCCTCCTTTAACATGATAATTTAACAAAGACACTTCTGCGGCTTCCATTGCTTCTGAGAGGAGGAAGATTATTACAATATAAACACTTACTGTGTACTAAGTACAGTCACTGTTCTAAACTGTTCTTTACATAGATTAACATTCAGTCCTCAAGGAACTCAGTAAGGGATTCTTAGCTCCCTTTCTCCCCTCCTTGCCCACACAAAATGGATGGCACGACTGAGGAATGGAGAAGCTAAGTAACTTACCCCGGATCCCCAGCAAGGAAGTGGCAGAGCTGAGGTTTCAACCCCAAGTCCGTACTCTTAGCCATTGCATTACCTCTCAGGAGAGGTGTATGGAATTGATAAACCCCTAGTTCTTTTTTTTTTTTTTAAGTTGGGGTTTCACCATGTTGGTCAGGGTGGTCTTGAACTCCTGACCTCAGGTGATCCACCCGCCTTGGCCTCCAAAGTGCTTGGATTACAGGCGTGAGCCACCGCGCCCGGCCGATAAACCCCTAATTCTTAATGGCGGTGATCTCTTCCAGGGGGAAGGTGGAATATACGTCAGGGAGGGAAAGATAGGTGGGGCTTTGGTGGAATGGGGACATTTTATTTCTTAAGCTGGAGATTGGCTCCATGGAGATTTGTTGATTATTTGGTCTTTGTGCCTTTTTTTAAATGTCTTATATTTCTAAATAAATTTTTAAAGAAAAGACTTTCTTGGTAGTATGACTTGGGTGATGGAATAAGATAGAAACACCTCAGCATGCTGACACCCCATGCTCCCCTGCTGTGTTCAATCCCGGGTGAAGACTATAAGGTGGATCCATAGGGAACATCTTGGTTCCCAAGTTGTGTTCCTGCTCAGGTGGCAGAGCTGAACAAGGAGGGCACCCCTACCGTGCTGTCTCCTCTCCCAACCGCTTGGCTCTAGAGCCTGCCCAGGGGCTCAGAGACCTCGACAGGTTTAGTTGCCTGTTGAGTTCAGACAACCCAGGACTGCACAGCCATTCAGCTCACCATGGGTTAACAATTGTAGTAGCCTGTCCCTGGAGTTTCTGAAACTGGAGGCTCCAGGCTTCTAGTGTGGCAGCCAGGCGGGAACACTGAGGAGTATCCATCCATGGAACCACCCACTGCTCTCCCAGCTACAGGTCAAGTGATACCATCCAAAATCCTTCCAGGGTCTCTGCCTCCCTCTCTAGCCTCCTGTGAAACAACCCTGCTAGGCTTCAGCCCCTAAAGGTGAGAAGCTCTTTTTCATTTCGGGAACTTCCCATGCACTGTCCAGGCTGGTGGAGTGAGTTTGTAGACATGAGGTACATACACACTCACACACGCAGACATACTTTACCTCGATAACTCTGACACAGTTTTCCAGGCTCAGCTTAATTGTCACTTTCTCAGAGGAGCTTTCTGAATCCCTAAATTAGGTCCTCTTGTCCCAATGTTCCTTTCATCATGCGTATAACAATGTATAATTTTATATTTGTGGAATCATTTTAAAGATAATGTCTCTTTTACTATATGATAAACTATAAGGACAGGAACCATGTCTTTTTCTATTAGTCAGTATTCACAGTGCCTGGCACAGAATAGGAACCCATTAAATATTTTCTAAATAAGGGGAGGATCGGTGAGGATACTGACATGTGTTGAGGGGTGGAGCAAATGATAGGCAGATTGCATGGGAAAACAAGGAGTTTGAGCCCTTATTGACCCTGCTTTCCTTTTTTTGCAGCACTTAACACCTGATGAACCATGTATCTTACTTACACATCATGTTTGTTGACGTTTTTTCTCTGCTGAGATGTGAGCTCCACAGGGCCAGGAATCTCTTTTTTGTTCTTTGATGCAGCCCCAGCCTAGAAGAGGCTGAGAAAACCTTTGTATTTGTTGAATGCATGAGTACCTTCTGTCTCTATAAACTGGAAACCCAGGCCATAGATTAAGAGAAGCTGGATGGCATCAAGATTCCAGCGTGCAGGAAAAATTTTAAGCAATTACAAGAGGGGAGTGTTGGCAGTCCATGTCAGCTTAGTAAGAGGAATTCTTGGTGGCAGCGGGCACTTTTGCTAGCATGAGTAGGTCATAGAGCACATTGCTGTGTCTGAGACTGCGTGTGGCAGTGTCAGGCGGTCTGGAAATGACTGAAGGTTGGGATGATACAGAAGCATGGATAGGAAGGGAGGTTGGGAGCCTCCGCCGTTACAGATGGCAATATTGAAGTGACTGAGCATGATGAGACAAGCCAACTAAAATGGCTAGGAGAGAAGCAAAGAAAATGGGTTGCAGCCAGGACTTGAAAAGGCGCAGAGCCTAGCAAGGGTAGACTGGAGGCTAAGAAGGCTGGGTCGCCAAGGCAAGTTCCTTCTCCCTTGGTCTCCTAGAGATGACAGCGTAGAAAAGTCTGAAAAGGAGCTTCTTCAAGATAAATTTCTCCAAAATCTAAAGGTACAGCAGTCTGAACTTTGTATCCATACTGTAGCTTGTGGTTTTAGGAAAAGCAAAATGTGGGAATCTATCTGTTTGGCCCTGTTTTGATAAAACTACCTGAAAATTTTAGCTGAAAGCAGAAAATTATTTCTTGGAAAGAAAATTGTTTTAAAAGACTGTTGCTTTCTTATATAAAAAGTTGTTATCTATCTTTTCACCAGCAGGTGTCGCCCTCAATTAAGAAACAAAAGGCAAAAGCTTACTAGGGACAGAGTAACCGAAATTTCCAGCTTGCTGAAAGTTTTTTTTAATTGAATATGTAGTTATTAAATGGTTGCTATCTTAATTTTTCTTAAACAAATGATTCGTTGAAAATCATAAAGAAGCTCAAGTTCCCATTCCCTTCCTGTATTCCCTCACTGCATGAAAACTCTGATGTGTAGAAGGATAGGTTCCCACGTGAGCCCTTGTCTTCAAGATGTGGCCCTAGAGTCCGGTCTTTTTGCAGAAGGGGACTGTCAAGATTGCTTTGATACTCTGGTTTTTTGGACGGCAATAGATTCATAAATGAGGATCTGAAAAGAGTATATGGCTAGGTAAAAATTGCCCGTTTAATTTATCTGTGTTATAAGAATAGATCCACAGTTGAGATCCTCCACTTACCATTTGAGATTGTTAGGTGGCTTCTTGATTGAAAGATCCAAAAAGTACTGGCTTAAGTCACAGAAGGTTTATCACCACATAACATAAGAGACCCAGAGGTACAGCTCAACTGGGTTAGAATTCCCCATTCCTTCTGTCTGTTGCTTTGCCAAGTGAGGCTTCTTTTCCCTTTTCTTGGGGTCCAGGATGACCTGTAGACTACCAGCCATAGCATTAGTGTTGCAAGGTGGAACTATCACTGTGAGAACAAGCATGTGGAAAAACCGAGTGTGCCATGCTTGTGTTATACTCCAGGGCTCTTGGTCTTTTTGTTAATGAGTAAATGCTTAGTGACATTGTTTTCTGTTTGTGAAATAATGTGCTAGTACTTTAGTGTAGAGTAAATAGTTGTGAGGGGAAATCTCCCATCTGAAAAAGCTTGTGAACTGTCACAACTTCTAGTTTCTCAGTCTTTGTTTCACTTTTAGTCTTTATGAAAACAGGTAATTATTTAAATTTAACTGCTTCTGAGAAACTAGCTTAAACTTTATCTTTCAAGAGTACAGTGCCATTTCTAGACCAGCACCATTCAATAGAAATAATGCAAGCCACAAATGTGAGCCGTGTAAATCATTTTAATAGCCTAATTACATTACTTAAAAAGTAACAGGTGGAATTACTTTTGATAATGTATGTTTAACTTGATGTATCCAAAATATCACCATTTCAGTGTGGAAACAGAAAAATTGTTAATGAGGTATTTCTCTTTTTTCTTTTGTACTAAGTCTCTATCATCCAGCATAATCACATCTCAATGTAGACATCAAGTCACAACAGCCACACTTGGCCAGTGGCTACTGTCCTGGGCAGCACGTGGTTATTCTTCCTCCCTGCACCTGTCTGAGATTTCCAGTCAGTTGCACAAGCTTCAGATACTCTGTGCGTCTTACTTCCCCAGTTGCTTGTTGATTCACTTAGGTGAGAAACCTAAGTGCTCCAGTTCCTTCCTGCAGCAACCAGCACGGTCCTGGATTCAGACCAGGACATTTTTGTTCCACTTTTGGATGTGTTCAGTATGAAAGAAAGCTTCCTTCAGGCAGTGCTGTGGAGTAGGCAGCTGAAGAAGGAGGCTGGACTTCGAGCTCGAGGTCAACACTGGGACAGTACTCAGGCATAGTAGCACAGAAATGATGGTCAAATGGTGAGCATGGAAAACCTCTCCAGAGAGTTCAGGACTGGAGAACCAGTACAAGGACTTGCAGTCCATTAACGGTGAGAGGACCAGCAGAGCCAAAGGAGTCTCTGAGGGACACAGGAGGGGCGCTGGCAGCACCTTCAGACAGGCCTGATGTACCTTGTACTCAATCACTGATCCTGTTGGGCTTGTAGCTCAAGGCTGTTGTATAGTTAAAGCACCTGTGTTTCTAAGAGAGTAATCTCATTTCTCTAAACTTAACATGTTCCTATTTTTTCTTGATTAATAGCATCATTTTAGTTTTTCATTCAGTAATCATAAAAACGATTATTCTCACAATTGGAGAGGAGACATGACATAGGTTATTTATTTTATTTTATTTTATTTTATTTTATATTTATGTATTTTGAGATGGAGTCTCACTTGTCACCCAGGCTGGATAGCAGTAGCACAATCTCGGCTCACTGCAACCTCTGCCTCTAGGATTCAAGTCTGCCTCAGCCTCCTGAGTAGCTGGAACTACCGGTGCCCGCCACCACGCCCAGCTAATTTTTGTATCTTTAGTAGAGATGGGGTTTCACCATGTTGGCCAGGCTGGTCTCAAACTCCTGACCTCAGGTGTTCTGCCTGCTTTGGCCTCCCAAAGTGCTGGAATTACAGGCATGAGCCACCACCCCTGGCATATTTATTCATAATTTTTTAAAATTAAAACAACACCTACACAAGACTTTGGGATACATTTCCAGGATTTTTCCTCTAGAAGGTTTCTATGTCTGACAGTCTAATATTACAAGTGGTTTCTGTTCCCTGTGTTAGTATCTGGCCCTTTTCCTGTAAAGGGCCAGATAGTAAATATTTATTTTTTAAGTTGAAAAGCCATTTATTTTACCCAAAAGAAAATAGTGATCCAACTCTTATCTGTCTAGCCTTTGGAACAAAAAGAGGCCCAGGGGCAGTAAGACTCTCACCAAGGTCATTCCCAGAATTTTAGACTTCGCCGGCCATATGTGGTATCTGTCATATATTTGTCTCTGGGTTTTTTCCCCATCCTTTAAAAACATAAGGGGCATTCTTAGTTCACATGCCAGTCCTGCCCTACTCACATAACAGTTATTCAAGGTAGAAAGGGAAGACTGGTCAGGAATACTTTGACTCTTAAAAAATGAGGCTGTCTTAGATACAAGAATTGACTACACACATAATGCATCAGGCAGATAGCACACAGGAAAACATATTCCATATTCAAATGTCTTAGAATTTGGTAGTTTATATTGAAAAAAGGACTGATAACATTCATGCATGAATTTCTTTTCCTCTGAAGGTTTTGAGGAAAAACAACCCTGAACTTGTCCTTCAATCATTTTAGAAATATTAGCAGCAGCATGATGGAAGAGCATGGTCAAAGATGTGAGTTCTAGCCCCAGTGGCAGCTGTGTCAATCATAGCCAGATCATCTCAGCGGCCTGGGTCTGTGCAGTTGAGGGAGGGACTGGATAATTTCAAGGTTCCCATCAGCTCAAATTCTTTACTTCTGAGTCCTTGCCTAATTGTTACCATCAGGTTTTGAATTCTGGTGCATTTTCTACATTTCCAGTCTTTTAAAAGGCAAGATGACAGGTAAATACAAGCGCAGTCGGCCCTTCTTACCTGTGGCTTCTGCATCCACGGATTTAACCAACTGTAAATCAGAAATACTTGGAATGTAAATGGATAGTTGCATCTGTACTGAACATGTACAGGCCTTTTTTATTGTCATTATTCCCTAAACAATATGGTATAACAGCTATTTATATAGCATGTAAATTACATTAAGTATTATAAGTAATCTGGAAATTATTTAAATATGTAGGAGAGCTGAGCATGGTGGTATGCACCTGTTGTCCCAGTTATTTGGGAGGTTGAGGTCGGAGGAACAGTTGAGTCCAGGAATTCAAGTCCAGCCCACCCTGGCCAATACGGGGAGACCCGTCCCTTAAAAAAAATTAAAAATTAAAAACAACAAAGTATGAGGGAGGATGTGCAAAGGTTATATGCAAATAATAACCAATTTTATATCAGAGACTTGAGCATTTGTGGATTTTGGCATCCAAAGGGGTTTCTGGAACCAGTCCCTCTTGGATACTGAAGGATGACTGTACTTTGACTTTTATAGTAGCTAGCCATCCAATGCCAGTTATTTACAAAAGGGAACCTGGGTTTTTCATCACAAAAATTTTTTTAGCTTACTAATAGTTCTCTTTTTTCATTCCTTCCTCCTTTTCCTCCCCTCCTCCTCTTGCTGCTGCTTTTGAATTTCCTAGTAAAAGAACCAATACTCCTAGCTTCCCAAGAAGCACTTGTTGAGTCTAGAATAAAACTTTTGAGCCGGGCGCAGTGGCTCACACCTGTAGTCCCAGCACTGTGGGAGACTGAGGTGGGTAGATTGCTTGAGTCCAGGTTCTCGAACTTACCAGGAGTTCGAGACCAGCCCAGGAAACATGTCAAAACCCCATCTCTAAAGATACAAAAAATTCGCTGGGCATGGTGTTGCACATCTGTCATCCCAGCCACTTGGGAGGCTGAGGCAGGGGGATCACCTGAGCCCAGGAAGCCAAGGCTGCAGTGAGCTGTGATCTTGCCACTGCACTCCAGCTTGGGCAACGGAAGTGAGACCATGTCTCAAAAAACAAACAAAAAAGCCTGGCTAGGCACTGTGGCTCACGCCTGTAATCCTAGCTCTTTGGAAGACCAAGGTGGGTGTATCACCTGAGGTCAGGAGCTCAAGACCAGCCTGGCCAATGTGGTGAAACCCCATCTCTAATAAAAATATAAAAATTAGCCGGGTGTGGTGGCAGGCACCTGTAATCCAGCTGCTTGGGAGGCTGAGGCAGGAGAATCACTTGAACCCAGGAGGCAGATGTTGCAGTAAGCTGAGATTGCGCTATGACGCTTCAGCCTGAGGGAAGAGAGCAAAAAAAAAAACTCCATCTCAAAAAAAAAGCAAAAGCAAACAAAAACACTTTTGAGGCAGACACATTGAAGTATGTGAAAAAATAATTGCTGTTATGCTAATTGTCATTTTTAAATACATTGAGTGGTTTTAAGTTTGCCATACAAATGTATATATACTGTGCTCTCAGTTTTATTTGAAAAGTTGCTGTTGTGAAAGAGATGGCAAGTTTTCTTCCCTGTCCTGGGTTGTGTTTTTGTGCTTTATTAAGAGCAGTTTTAAGTTAACAAAACAATTGAGCTGCAAGTGCAAAGTTCCCTTGTATTCCCTCTCCTCCCCACCCCTAGTTTCCCATATTTTTATGGTACATTTGATACAACTGATGCTCCAGTATTGATACCTTTTTTTTTTTTTTTTTTAAAGACAGAGTCTCACTGTGTTTCCCAGGCTGGAGTGCAATGGCGAGATCTCAGCTCACTGCAACCTCCGCCTCCCAGGTTCAAGTGATTCTCCTGCCTCAGCCTCCCGAGTAGCTGGGATTACAGGTGTGCCCCGTGACGCCCAGCTAATTTTTGTATTATTGTTATGTTGGTTAGGCTGGTCTCGAACTCCTGACCTCAGGTGATCCACCTGCCTTGCCCTCCCAAAGTGCTGAGATTACAGGCATGAGCCACTACACCCGGTCGATACATTATGATTAAATTCCACAGTTTACATTAGGGTTCACTCTTTTTGTTGTATGTACACTTTGTGGGTTTTGACATGCACAATACTGTGTATCCATCGTGGCAGTTTCTCTGCCCTAAAAATCCCTGTGCTCCACATAGTTATCCCCCACTCCCCTGTCAACCACTGATCTTTTCACCAAAACTGTAGTTTTGCCTTCTCCAAAATGTCACATAGTTGGAATCATACAGTATCTACATACTGTCAATTTTTCTATATACCGTAGATTATCTACATACTGTACTTTTCTGATTGGTTTCTTTCATTTAGCAATGTGCATTTATAGTTCCTCTGTCTTCATGACCTGATAACTCATTTTTAAAAATCACTTAATGTTCAATTGAATGCACCAGTTTATCCATTCACATACTGAAGGACATCTTGGTTGCTTCCAGTTTTTGACAGTTATGAATAAAGCTGCTGTAAACATTTGTGTGCACATTTTTGTGTGAACATAAGTTTTCAACTCATTTAGGTAAATACCTACTAGATTTTCTGTTATAATTAGCTGAAGGTCACTGTGAAGAAAATATATATTTATAGGCCCCTATACACTTAAGAATCAACTTATAACAAATAGGTTCTTCATCTTTCTTTAAAAAGAAAAGATATAATAGATGTTCATTCCATGTAAAGATAAAGAACTTTAAAATCTAAAGTAATTACAAAAAAGATTTCATGTCTATATCAAGGCCAGGGAACTAGAAGCAGAGACAGGCTGGACATAGGGAAGAGAAAATCTCTGGACTCAGAAATGCTAGCCATCACAAAATTAAAACTGCATGTCATGTTCTTTGGGCTTCACTTAAACCATAGGCTTTCAGAATTACAAGGAGCCTTAGAGTGTCAGCTAGTCTAAACCTTTCATTTCCAGATGAGAAAACTGAGGTTTAGGGATATGAAAATTACTTGATCAAGATCATATATATTCTTAGTGGAAGTGAATCCAAGATTTTTATATTTTATCCAAGGCATTTTTTTGTTTCATCAACTAATTTCTTTACATTATGTTGCTGTCTCTGCATTTTGTTAAACTTTATATGTTTGAGAAAAACAGTCACTCGTTCAAAATTTTTCAGCTCTCACTGTTGTCGGGCACTATGCTGCCATAATTTACAGCCTAGAGAAGAAGACAGTCATTTTAAAAAGTAGTATACACAATGCTGAGTACTGCGCTAAATACCAGGTACTATGGATGTTTAGTCAGAAGCCCGTAAACTGGCTTAGGCGAGTCACAGGAGGTTTGAAGAGGAAGTGACATTTAGTCTGATATTTAAAGAATGACTAAGATTTACCACGTTTTTTGAATCTGACATCAATTGTATTATGCACTATTTTATGTACCACTCAGAAAGAAAGAAAATTGCCAGTTAAACTGATATATTCATCATCAGTTATAAGATGCATCCCAATTTCAGAAATGTTGAAATGTTTGGAAATGTGCCCTAGAATTGATGAAATGCAGTGATTAGATGAGAAGCAAGCAGCTCACAGGGGAGCTGAGCACAGTGAACCTTGAAGCTAAGTCTGGGGAACTGGGAGTCTTACTGCGCAGGACTGTGTAGACTGTGCAGATTGTTTGGATTTTATTCCGAGAGTGTTACGAGACCTCAGAGTTTTAAACCCGGGAGGAGATGTGCATTTCAGAAGGATCACACTGGCTGCACTATACGTGGTGGATTAGAACAGAGTCTCAACAGTACTCCAGCTAAGAGATAAAGGTGCCCTGGTTCTGATGGTAACAGTTGCAGTGAAAATATATGGGTGAGATTGAGGGTTATTTGAGGGTCGAGGGCATTTAGGAGCTATTAATAGAAATTACTTAATAGAAATGACAAGGTTTGGTGATTGATTAGATGTCAGAGAGATTGAAGTACTCAGAAGGGTGAGGCAAGAAAGCTGATGAGTATATGGGACATGTTGATTTTGAAGTATATCAAGTCTAAAAGAGTGGGCAACAAAGCCATAAGAGAAAAGGCAGCCTGCCGTGGAGGAGTAGACAGGCAGGAAGACACAGTGGCCATCGCTGATAAAGACAACTCTAGGGGTCAAAAGATAAAGGTTAACATAGCCTTGGATTTTAGCATCAAGGAAGAAATTACGGCCTTGGATAGTCAGTTTCCATGAAGAGGAGGATGATAAAGGGGAGACAGGCAGGCAAGGAAGCAGGAAGAAGCAGTGTAAACAGGCTCTGAAAGATTTGGCAGCAGGAGAGGAGATAGTGGGAAGAGCTGGAGGGGAATGTGAAGTCCAGGAAAGAGGTGATGGTTGCCATTTGAAGAGATCAAAGATTTGAACATGTTCAAATGATGAGGAGAAAGAGCTAATTACAGTAGCCACACAGTCCCTGGGCCAGTTAGAGGTTGGAAATGCAATTTCTGTCACTCTGCACACAAACACAGCAACCCTCCTTTTTATATTCAGTGATGTCCATCATATTAAAACTCTGGCTAGAAAAAAATAGAGAAATATTTGTAAAGCAAGGAATTGATCCAAGACCCAGGCTTATGGGCCTTCATATCTACTTTGGAGAGAATTGTGGGTTGAAGACCCAGGGCACGCAAAGTCCCTAAAATAGGATCCAGAGGTTTGGAGGGTGCCCCCTTGCATTTCCTCTCTGACACCATTGATTGTGAGGTGTATCGGTACTGCATATGCCATCAGGAAAGGAAAATACACTGCCTGTGCACTGACGTCATCCATTTTAAGACACATCCCAGCATAAGTGATGGGAACATAGGAAGGGATGTGCGTCTTCAAGTGGATGGAATACAGTATCAGCCTTAGACAGGAGTAACACATGCAGGACAAAGAACAGGGTGACATATATATGTAGTGACAGAAACTTGAAGTTTTTACTTGACAGCTTTCATTTCTTTTGTAGAGTAGTGAAGTTCATTTTCTTGGGATGGGGAGAAGTAGGAACAGGGAGGTAAAGGCATTAGCAGCTCTAGAGTGGAAGATCTTTAAATGAATTGTTGACAGCACTGGAACAAGGCAGGCCCAGGAAGTTGCAGGAATGACAGGAAGCAATGAGGGCGTTCTGAGGCTGGGGACCATACATTCGGATGGTACCAAATTGAATGGTCACATGATTTTCTTGAGAGATACTTAGCAGTCTGAGTCAGGAAGTAGGGAGAGTAGACAGTGGGTTCATCCTGGACTGAAGACGTGCCTGGCACTGGTGACAGATGGTGAGGCAAAGACCTGGAGGATGCTGGCAGTGTAGACAGTGTAGTGTTCACATAGATGGCCAAGTCTGTGTTGAGAGACAAATAGTGCAGGTAGACTGGAGCCAGTAATGCAAAGGAAAACGGTACCATATCATGAACCACCCCCCAGTGTTGACTTAAAATGTTTTTGTAATACTTCTTCTACATAAAAGGTATGCACAGAACTTGGTATAAACTCATTTTGTGCATAGCTTTTACTCAGCTATCAAATCAGTGATGTTTACAAATTGAGTAGAAAACCAAAAGTTTTTTAAAATAACAAGATAAATGTAATGTCCTGGATAATGATGTTTTGTGTACAAGATGTATGGAGGCGCAGATTCTTTTGCACTTTACGTGTCGGCGTGCATTACTACTCAAATTTGCATTCGGCATGCTTATTAGTAAACCCCATTATTAGGTTATCACCCAACTCTTCTGCTCCTTTTTGAAATTTAAATGCCTAGGAAATCTTTGTTTATGCAACTTACTCTAATGTGATTTTGGACCTTCTCTTAATGCAAATTCATTATTCTCACAGTAGGCCCAACTGCATTGTTTCCCAGTAAATCTGTGGCAGAGTGTGGCAGAGCTACAGATGCCAAACCACACTGAAATTCAGTAGTACGGTAATACCTTACTTGATTGACAGCAGAGATACGTTCTGAGAAATGCATCATTAGACTGTTTTGTCATTATGTGATCACAGAGTGTGTGTACACAAAGGATGGTGTAGGTTGCTGCTCACCTACGCCATGTGACAGAACCTAGGCTCCTAGGCTGCAAGCCTCTACAGTATGTTACTGTACTGAATAAGCAGTTGCAACACAATGGTATTTATGTTATCTAAACATAGAAAAGGGGCAGTACAAATATGATATAAAGAATTTTTTTTTTGAGATGGAGTCTTGCTCTGTTGCCCAGCTGGAGTGCAGCAGTGCAATCTCGGTTCACTGCAACCTCCACTGCCGGGATTCAAGCGATTCCCTTGCCTCAGCCTCCCAAGTAGCTGCCACTACAGGCGTGTGTCACCATGCCCAGCTAATTTTTTTTTTTTGTATTTTTAGTAGAGATGGGGTTTCACGATGTTGGCCAGGATGGTCTTGATCTCCTGACCTTGTGATCTGCCCGCCTCGGCCTCCCAAAGTGCCAGGATTACAGGCGTGAGCTGTCACGCCCAGCCAGTATAAAGAATTTTTAAAAGGTAACCTGTATAGGGCACTTAACTATAAATGGAGCTTGCAGGACTGAAGCTGCTCTGAGGAGTCAGTGAGTGGTAAGTGAATGTGAAGGCCAAGGACATTACCATCATGTACTTAGGCCACAATAAACTTTTTTAAAACTTTTTCAGTAATAAGCTTAGCTTTCTGTAACTTTTATTTTATAAACTTTTTAATTTTTTAAAGATTTTTCACTCTTATAATAACACTTAAAAGACACATTGTACAGCTGAACAAAAATATTTTCCTTTCTTTGTATCTTTATTCTGTAAGCTCTTTTGAAAACTGAGACACAAGCACACACATGAGCTGAGGCCTGCATGGGGCCAGGATCATAATATCACTGTCTTCACCTCCACATCTTGTCCCATTGGAAGATAACATGCCCAGAGCTTTCGTCTCCCATGATAACGATGACTTCTGGATAGCTCGTGAAGGACCTGCCTTAGGCTGTTTTACAATTAACTGTTTTGTTAAGTACAAGCAGTACACTCTAATGACAAAAATCATAGAAAATACATAAATCAGTAATACAGTTATTATGAAGCTTTATGTACTACTGTATATAATGTATGTGCTAGACTTTTTTTTTTTTTTTTTTTTTTTGATACAGAGTCTTGCTCTGCCACCCAGGCTGGAGTGCAGTGGCTCAATCTTGGCTCCCTGCAACCTCTACGTCCCAGGTTCAAGTGATTCTCCTGCCTCCGCCTCCTGAGTAGCTGGGATTGCAGGCACCCGCCACCACACCTGACTAATTTTTTTTATTTTTATTTTTATTATTTTTTTATATTTTTAGTACAGATGGGGTTTCGCCATTTTAGCCAGGCTGGTTTCAAACTCCTGACCTCAGGTGATCTGCCCATCTTGGCCTCCCTAAACTTTTTATATGACTGGCAGCACCACAAACATATGAATAACGTATTGTACTACGACATTATAACGGCCGTGTCATTAGACAATAGGAATTTTTCAATTCCATTATACTCTTACGGGACCACTGTCATATATGAAGTCAGTTGTTGACTAAAACATCATTATTTAGCTTTAGTTATTCAGATAACCCAGAATGCACCAATATATATTTTATATATTATCAGCGTTAAACAAAAATACGTATAAATTAATGGACACCTGAAGACTCCTTCATTTTTATAAATACTGAACAAGGGCAGTGGTTCTCATAGGGAGGTGCCGGACCCAGCAGCATCAGCATTGTCTCAGTAACTGTCAGAAATGCAGATTCCGGCCAGGCATGGTGGCTCAGCCTGTAATCTCAGCACTTTGGGAAGCTAAGACAAACAGATCACTTGAGGTCAGGAGTTTGAAACCAGCCTGGCCAACATGGTGAAACACCATCTCTACTAAAAAATACAAAAATTAGCCAGGCCATGGTAGCCTTTGCCTGTAATCTCAGCTACTCCGGAGGCTGAGGCAGGAGAATCACTTGAACCTGGGAGGCAGAGGTTACAGTGAGCCAAGAAGGCACCACATTGCACTCCAGCCTTGGCGACAGAGTGAGATGCCTTGTTGAAAGAAAGAAAGAAATGCAAATTCCCAGTTTCTCCTTGCTCTTTGATACTGAATGAGAAAGTCTGGAGGTGGACACCAGGTGTCTGGGCTCTGATAGCCCTCTAGGTGATTGTGATGCAAACCAAGTATGAGAACTGCTGCTCCAATCTTACTATATCACCTTGATTTTACAGGTGAAGAAACCAAGGCCCAAGAATAACTGGCTGAAACTCTCAAGATCAGTTTGTGTGTAGCAAAACTAGACCTCAAACTTGGAAGTCTAGATTTTGCTCCAGTTCTGTTTCCAAAGCACTACATTGTCATTTTTTTCCTCAGGTTTTGGTTATGGTTTCCTTGGTTTGGGTTGGGTTTTAAGGGGGTCTAACTAAAGTTTTGGATTCTTTTGCCTTTTGTTCATTTTAGTGCCAGAACCTACTAAGACCTGTTCAAGCCAGCCCCAACCTGCCGGTACCAGTACCAGTACTTCCACCAGCACTATCTCCAGCAGCAACAATGGCAAACGTGCATCTGCCAGTGGCCAGCAGCCAGCTGCATCCCGTTACCTGCCTCGCGAGGTGCCTCCACGCTTCCGCCAGCAAGAACAGAAGCAGCTATTAAAGAGAGGTCAGCCATTGCCTACAGGGACTCTAACCAGTGTGAGCCCAACCCAGGGTGCTGGGCCTGCAGGGGTAAGCCCACCTCCCCTATCTGGAGCCGGAACACAGCATCATCCCAGTAAGCTCCAACCAGGTAAAATCCACATAGGATGAGACATTCTTTTGATGTGAAAACTGTTTGCTATTTTCAGCTTTGCTGCTGAGCAATATTAATAGACATATTTTGGTCCGTACTCACTACATACACAGAGACAGACAGATTCATTTCAATTGAGTTTTAAAAGTTAATTGTGTTTTCCCTCTGTTTATTTACATTATTTCTCATGTGTTTACAGATGGCATGAGCTACTTCAGCTCAGTTTATTTTTCATCAGGAATGAAAGATCTGTACGTTGGTGCATATGAACACATCAAGGCAGATACTTTAGAACCCAGCAGTGAAAACTTTTCAGTAAAACCCTTTTCTCTCAGTTTCCTAGTCTGTCCGATGAGTGCATACAAGCATTTTTTGCAGGGAGGTGACAGATCCTTCTGCAAGGTGTTTCTAACTGTAACTTAGTCACACACATTGAGCCGAGCCTATCTGATATCTCTGCCTTCTAAGCCCCTGCTTCTTGTTGCTTGCTTGCCTGCAGTTAGTTGTTAGCTTTCTCTTTGCTCCTAAGAAAAATCACCACTTGTTTATTTGCCTTCCAGCTGTCAAAATGTAGATGTCTCTCATCTCATTTCCTATCAGCTTTTCTAGTCTCCTTGACTTTACGGATTTTACTTTTGAAAAATTCATGTACTGCAGTTTTAAGGAATTTTGGAAGAGAACAAAGAATTTGTAGTCAACTACCCTTCTCTGTTAGATTCTTAAATTTTTCTGTTTCTTGTAACAACTAATAATTGGTGCTGTTTCTAGAATGGAAACTTATCTGCTCATAGTTGTGAAATTCAGGTCTGTAATTAGATATGCAAGGAGGCTTCCTAGATTGGAATTTAAAAGAAACATGTCACAAATCATATTCTTGTTTTCTTTCATGTGCTGCTTTTTACTATGGGGAGTAATTCTAACATGACCTAAAAGTATTTATAGCAATGTTTTTCAAAACTGTGACTTTGTTGTACAGTCAGAACTAATATTTTTAGACAACTTTACCATGTCTCTTCAAATAGTCTTGACTTTCATCTGCTTACCACTTGGTAGAGGGGATGTAGGTCAATGATTGTCACCAAAAAGCAAGGCAGAAGAGATAAACTATATTCATTGACCAGGAATATAGTCTCTTCTATTTAGTTGACAGCAGTTTATAATAAAACATGCTACTTCCCCAAAGTGGTCCTTAGGAAAATCTTAACAAAGACAAGCATTCTATAGTTAGACCTAAATAGTTTGATGTTTTAATTTAAAGAGCTTATTTTGAAAAACTGAATAAGAAATATAACAACTCTGCCTTTTCTGGTTGTATCTGGTTGTGATGTGATTGGTTGACAGTATTGTGTTAGTGTTCTCATCAAATGCTGCTGGTGCAGGATGTTACTGGTATCTTCTTAGATAAGTAGAAAATAAGCAATTAAGTCAATTAAATCTTGGTATGATAATATTCCTTCATGAAATATTTGTCTTTGTAAATATGATCACATTCGCCAAGAAAATATTCCTAGTTCATAGTCCTTATAAAATATATATTGTAGGCCAGGGACAGTAGCTCACGCCTGTAATCCCAGCACTCTGGGAGGCCGAGGCAAGTGGATCACCTGAGATTGGGAGTCTGAGATCAGCCTGACCAACATGGAGAAACCCCGTGTTTACCAAAAATACAAAGTTAGCCGGGCGTGGTAGCGCGTGCCTGTAATCCCACCTATTTGGGAGGCTGAGGCAGGAGAATCGTTTGAACCTGGGAGGCAGAGGTTGCAGTGAGCCGAGATCATGCCATTGCACCCTCTAAAGTCTCTGATATCATAGCTAGATGCATCTTTCTAACTCATCACCTTTCATTGATGAGGGGTCCCCTCACAAACCTGCCCTGGTCACCTAGGTACTAATGCACAACCTCTCCGTTTTTCTGCCTGGCTGTCTTCACAGCCAAATCTCCCCAACATTTTTCCCTCCTACTCTCCATGGCCTTCTTTTCCTTTCCTTTTTCCTTTTTCCTTCCCTCTGCTCCCCTCCCCTCCCCTCCCCTTTTTCATGTTACAGTTGTTTAATGAATTCATATCCAGGTGAAATTCTTTTAGTGTATTCCTGAAGAGTAACCAGATTTCTGGGTTGCAGTGAAACTTTTTTTAGATACAGTTTGAAATAAAAGCTCTTACAACTATTAAAAGTAATACATAGGGCTGGGCTTGATGGCTCATGATTGTAATCCCAGCACTTTGGGAGGCCGAGGCAGGTGCATCACCTGAGGTCAGGAGTTCGAGACCAGCCTGACCAATATGGTGAAACCCTGTCTCAAAAAAAAAAAAAAAAAATGTAATACATAGATTTTTATTTTATTTGTATCTATGTAAGCATGTTTTCACTCTTAATGTCACTTCTACATTAAAACTAAAAATATAGTTTTCTATGATCACATTCCTCTAACTTGAAAAGTTTAATGAAAAAGAAGTACAGATGCTGGGTCAATAGAACTAAGATTGAATTAACCAAGCAGGGGGCAGGTGAGTAATCCTTAGGAATTTCACAGCACACCATTCCTAATGAAAAGCAACGTGAAACTGGGAGTTATTTCAGCTTAGCATGTTAATTTGTGTGTTTTTCCCAGGTGTATTAGTATGTAAATTATTTGCCCCTTCCCCCCAAGGTAAATGTACTTAGAAGGTGACGTATTCGTGGAAGGAATTGGAGTTTGAGTCACCTTTGTCATAGCTTTAAAAACTTGCACAGTATCAACCTTTGAAGATTCGTGGGCATCCTTGGTTCCCCATCACTGAGTATTTGACCAGTCACCTGCTGCCTTCCCATGGAAGGAGATTGTTACAGACTCCTACTATACTAATGGAAGACTTACGTGTCCATTCCAGTAAACAGAGAGGGTTTATGGATAAAATTAAACAGCAGAGGAGCAGAAATGGAAAAGTTTTAAGAGTTAAAAATGGAATTTGTAGCATTTTTAGCTGTGTACATATAGATAAAATTTATATACTGTTACAGTACAAGGCAACTGGTGAAATTAGAAGAGACTTAATATAGGCCAGGCGCGGTGGCTCATGCCTGTAATCCCAGCACTTTGGGAGGCTGAGGCAGGTGGATCACCTGAGGTCAGTAGTTTAAGACTAGCCTGGCCAACATGGTGAAACCCTGTCTCTACTAAAAATACAAAAATTAGCCGGGTGTGGTGGTGCATGCCTGTAACCCCAGCTACTCAGGAGGCTGAGGCAGGAGAATCACTTGAACCCAGGAGGCAGAGGTTGCAGTGAGCTGAGATCACGCCACTGCACTCCAGCCTGGGCAACAGAGCAAGACTCCATCTCAAAAAAAAAAGAAAAGAGACTTAGCCTGACAGTTATTTCATTATTCTTTTTCTTTATATAGCACATGCTTCCTAACAAGATGTAAATCAGTAGATTTGTCTGACTCTTACAACATTTTGTCATAATTCATCTTTTGATTTACATTAGTCTGCAAGCTTGTTTCTATAGAAAATTGCAACCACACGTTTTGCCGTTTTTTTAGACAAACTAGTGTGCTAGTGTCACACTTTTTCACTCTTTTTCCTTTTCTTCTTCTGTCAGAATGTTCAGGCAGCAGTGCCACACTCAGCTTGCACAGCCCTGAGAAGGGAGGAAAGTACTAGCCTTTCAGAACTGTGGTTTTGCTATGTATGTCTTCATTTATTTATCGAGCCGAACATTTGCTGAATGCCTACTGAACATCAGGTACCCTGCACTGGAGATACACAATTCATGAGTGAAGTGTTTTGGAATAACCAATAAGTAAATAAGCTACTTCCAGGTGTTGTAACAGAGATAAGCATAGAGTGCCATATGGAAAGGACAACTAACCCAAACTACAGGTAGGGGACTACAAGGAAGCCTTTCTGGTGGAGGTGATATGAGCTGAGTTTCAAGTTAGCCGTACTGGGCAAAGAAGGTGGAAGGGCATCGCAGATGGAGTGACCTGCATGCACAAACGCACAGGCCGGCAATTGTAAAGCCTCTCAGCAGCCACTGCTGGCTCATCATGGCAGCAGGGCAGCAGGAAGATCGAAGACTAGAAAAGTTGGTTGTTGGTATTACTAAACAGTAGTAATAAACCAGCATAAAAGCTTCTTTTGGTAATAGAGCCAAGTAAAATCCAAATTTAAACTCTTCCAACAACTTGCTTTTGGGACTTGATAGACTAATTCTGAAGTTCATCTATAAGAGCAAATGTACGTGAATAGAAGAGTCAAGAAACTTTTGAAAAAGCTTAATGAGCTATCACCTGGAGCTGTGATCCTCTAGTAATTTTAATAGTGTGCTTCTAGGGCTGGAGTAAACACACAGATCCATGAACTACGATATAAAGAGAGCAGGGGGAAAAGCAGATGTATACATGGAGACTTGGGTTATCAAGGATATGGCATTGCAGATCACTGAGAAAATAGTGATTCAGATCGAGTGCTAGAAAGCCATATGCAAGACAAATATAAGAACTACAGAAAGATGATGTAAGAGAATATTTTTTAAATCTTGGGATAAAATTTTCTCTTAATCATAAGCCATGAAAAGAAAGACTGACAAATTTGAGTGTATAAAAATATAACATTTTTGAACAAGAATATGAATAAAATCTGAGAGGATATGTGTACAGTATAAATAGCAAAAGTTAAGTATCTCAAAAATAACAAGCGTTCCTACAAATCAAAAGAAAAACAGTCCAACAGAAAAATGGGCAAGAATGTGAACAGGCAGATCAAAGAACTATCATAAATGGGTCCTAAGTATGTTGAAAGTATTTCCTTGTAATCAGGGAAGACATAAATGGAAACAACGTTGATAGAGCACTTTTCACTTACCAAATTGTCAAAACTTTAGATCTTGTTAATATCCCTCTATTATAACAGCGGTACTATTGATTGAGTGCTTACCATTTACAAGATCCAATTGCTTTACACATATTAACTCATTTAATCTTCTCAAGACCCTATAACCACCGCAGGCGATCAGCGAGGGTGTGGGAAAGGGCGGTGCTGGTGTGCTATTGGTTGGAATGTAAGTAGGCATTTGGCAGGATTTATCAAAATGTTGGGTGATATGACCTAGCTGTTCAGACATAGGAATCCATCCTGCAGGCACCTAGAGCGCAGCTCTTTACTGACAACTGAATGCTCTGCGGTTGTTCTCTCCCCAGTGGCGTGAACTAATGACAGGCAAGTTGGGACGTGTCAAGAGACAGTAGGGACCAAAACAGAGTTGACTGTTCTTTACAGAACAGGCTCAGGTGTAGATAGAGTTAGTCTTCCAGTGAGCAGCAGTCTCACTTTATGTGATGATAAAGAGCAGCCTGTGTTCGAGAACCAGTTGAACTTTTGCTAGGCTGCAGGTCCCCACAGAACAGCAATTTCAAATCTTGCTCTCCAGCTCCCTACCTCTTACCAGGTCAGCCACCCCTCTGTTCTTTCTGTCAACTTCTTGCCGCTACCCACATTAGCCCGGCGTTGGGCAGAAGCTCTATTGGTTTTGTGTCATTATTGATGTCAACAAGTATCCCATTTTAGAAGGGAACCAAAACTTCTAACACTTGCATGCAAAAATAAGTCCTAGATGCTTTTAGTATTTGATAATGCTGATGTTGAAGTGAGATTCAGTCAAGTGAAACCAATTTTGTAATGGGCTGACAATTCTGAACGGAGCTTTCCAGCATCCGGCTGACCCTCCTGCCAGTGGTTAATGCTGTGGCTGTACTCAGGAAGCATCCTGTGGCTGCCATCCCTCGTGGGAAAAACGGGCTCTCACACAAGGGCATCCAGAGCAGAAGGGCAGTAAAGGCCTGGAAGTGCCCGCTAAGGAACAACGGAGGGGGGCCTCCAGCAAGCCCTAGAGGAGGAGGACCTGTGGGCATTTCAGCTGTCAAAGGGCTGGCCTGAGAGCCCACTGCCCCTGGGCAGCCCCAGAGGACAGAGATAGAATAAGAGTGGCGGAAATGCAGGGTGATGGGCGGGGTCTTCAACTTTCTGGAATAACTTTTATTCCTTTCCCCTTCACTGGCAGTAGCCAAAGAGAGGCAGTCAGTTATTGCCAGTAGTAGAAGGCTTCTGTGAGGCAGTCAGGCCAGGGTGCCTCCCAGCCCTGGTTCCAGGTTCTCTTTAGATAAAGACTGTTACCAGCAAATGAAACATTGGCCTTCTAGTAAAATAGTACAGGGAAAAGTGGATTTGTAAATTCATGTATTGATTTGGAGGGGAGTTCATTTGGCCAAGTGGCAACAGATTTTTTTTTTTTTTTTTTTTCCTTAGACGGAGTCTTGCTCTGTCTCCCAGGTTGGAGTGCAGTGGTGCAATATCGCCAGCTTTGTGCAACCTCTGCCTCTCGGGTTCAAGCGATTCTCCTGCCTCAGCTTCCTGAGTGACTGGGATTACAGTTGGCTGCCACCACACTCAGCTAATTTTTGTATTTTTAGTGGAGACGGGGTTTCACCATGTTGGTCAGGCTGGTCTCAAACTCCTGACCTCGTGATCTGCCCACCTCGGCCTCCCAAAGTGCTGGGATTACAGGTGTGAGCCACCGCGCCTGGCTGTGGCAACAGATCTTAACTGGGAAGATGAGTATTAGTAAGTACAGTGCTTTGCAGAGATTCCAAAGGATGCCACGTGATACCATGTCATGTTCAGTGCAGATTATGTTTTTGCAGGTCTACAGGGTAACTCCAGCTTGAAACACATGAGAGCTTTTATCTTTAAAAAATAATAATAACTTCTTGTGCCAAAAGCAGAACAATGTACTGTTTTGGTGGCTGCTTTGAACATTTATAAACAGAGGCTTTGATTAATATACAGTAGTGTTTGCTACTTAGATCTTTTTTAGATAGAGGCAGGAAAGTAATTAAGAAGCTGGACATTTGCCAGTTTACATATGGGGCTCATTTAGAATATTACAGCTAGTGTTGGGATGCCAAATGTTTAGGAGTTGTTTAGAAAAAAAGAGAAAGAAGCAGCAGAAAACAAAGGCAGGATGAGAGAACAGCAATTTATTCGCCTGCAGCCAATAGGCAAAATGCCATTATTCTTTTGGCTGACTTTGAAAAAAACAGAAGAAATGTGGCTGTGATGCTAATTGTAACTGGGTCCTGAAGTGAAAATGTTTGTGACAATTGAAAGAATTTAAAGAGGAAGGAAGATCGGTTTAGTGTCAGCTGCAATTAGAGAATCAAAGCTGTAAAATCCCATCCGTCCATGCCTCCACCCCTAGTTGAAGGGGATGATTCAGATGCCTCCTGGAGTAGAAAGGGCATTGCCCAGCCTTGCCCGGCTCTCGGCTGCAGGCGCCCGCGGGTGGCCCGGACGCAGGCTGGCCCCGGGATCTTCCTGGCAGCTCTACAGGAGGCGGCTCTCGCTGTACCCAGCCGACATGTTGTAGCGAGAACCCAGGCGAGCCTAGATGCAGGCATAGAGGCAGCTGTGCACGCGAGGTGGTGTCTCCTAGGAGGGTTGGGCGGCACCGTCTGCAGGTATTTCCTCACCCGTCAGCTCCTCGTAGAGCAGGAGAAACGGAAGAAACACGAAACAAATAGTGGCTGCTTCTCGCGAGTCCGTGTGTGACATAACATTCCAGCGTGTGAGTGGTAGCTCCGCGTCCCTAGGCTCTTGGCTGCAGTTCAGATTGGATAAAATGGCGTCTTGGAAAAGAGCTGCTTGCTAAAGATGTACTGTACTGAGCAGAGACTTGCCCATGGCTTTACCTACTGTGGTTTCTCTCTGCTGGGCTGGCACAGGCAGCCCCTCCCAAATTAGGCAGCAAGCTTCTTTTGCCCCCAGTTTCCTTTATCTAATAGACTCTTAACCTTCAGGAAGCAATCTCATTTTACTGCCATTTTGAAGAAAAACACAAGGCAAAAGCTTTTTCTTTTGACACTTTTCATGTTTCCAATAAATCTTGTACTCTGTTCTGCATTTCATAATTCCTTGTATTTATAGTAGTTGACAGATGAAATGTTTGGGAGTCTGTCCAGCAATGGAATTTTGAATTCAAAGTACTTTCTCCCTGAGATCTTTACACCCAGTGAATGCAGTAGAGGGGGAGGCATCTTTGGTTTTCAAAAGCTAAAAGCAGTTGTAGCATTTTTCCTACCCCTGAAAACCAAGCAGCGAAGGATTTGTGGTATCAGTAAGCCTTAGTAAACATATACTGTCAACTGTTGAAAGCATTGAGAATTCGTTTTTATAATATATAATGTGTTATTTCAGTTAAAAGGACTGTGATGATAAAGAATGAACGCATTTACTCTTTGTCTGTGTTAGGACCAGTTAAGTGTTCTGCACACCTGAGTAAATCTTGTCCACGCTTTCCTATCTGATTAATCTGATACCTAATTAAAATTTTGCTTTCTGTAGCTTTTGGAAGCTCTTCCTTAAATACTTTTCTGGGAAAATTTTATCTTTATATGGTGACATTTTGAAATTTAAAGACAAAGGAAAGCTTCTCTCTTTCAACCATGCTATTATGTAATCCTTTTTAATTTAATCACTTAAGACAGTTATGTTGCTTAGATTTTTATAGACACCTATTTATAGGCTGTGTAAACCACTTAAACAGCAGAAGAAAAGAGAATTTAACATTATACAGGATCTTCAATTCTTTTTTCTTTTTAAGGCTTTTTTTAGGGGAAAAATCATTTGATAATAGAATGATGTGGTGGGAAGAATACTAGATTGTATTCTGAAAACCCAGATTTCAGTTCATTCCTTACTGCTTGTGAGTTACAAACCCTGGCCGCTTCTCTTGGCCTCTCTGAGCCTGATTCTTCATCTGTAAAACTGACATTGTTTGTAAGGTTCAGTTAAGCCGATATGTGTGGAAATACTTCAGGCTCCAAAATGATATAAGGTATATGATGTCTTGTGAATATGAGGACTTTCATTTGTAAACTCTCTTCAGACTTGCTGTGTTCAGGTGTGTGGATTTTAGCCTTTGAAAGCTCATGTGCTTAACAGGAGAGTCTCGAATACCTGTAAGAGAATTTAATCTTGGTTCATTTCAGAGTTTTTATCCATTTCAAGATGGCTGCTCATAAAAGTCAGTCATTTCATAATTTTTTTTTTAACCAAGTTTAATCTTTTAGACTACATTTTCATTTTGGGAATAAACCCTAGTATTCTGATTAAAAGAATATGTGGGTGATGGTGGTGATGGTGGTGATGGTGAGGAGGAAGAGGAGACATTCAGAGATTTGATAGAATAGAACTAAAAGCATATTTTAATTAGCTCAGTATGCAATACGGTCCCTGGCTTGGGGGGGTTTGTATTTATAATTTCCAGAGAGAGCCCTAAGCCTACCCTTCAAAAGAGAGCTTGTAAGTGGTAGGTACTTTTTTTTCCCACGAACCTGCATTGAATTTTCAATAAAATTAATTTTAGGGGAGCCAGGTCATTCGATGAGATGGAAAAAACCAAGAAGTAAGGAGCAAGAGAGCAACTAAAATACGAAAAAGAAAAAAGAATAGCAATATGTCTCATAATGGTAGCCAAACATGGAATGTCAGCAGCTGCAGCCTGAAATTTCAGTGGGTTGGGCTGGGCTGGGCTGGGCGCGGCACACTCCCTGCTCCTCTCCTGTGACAGAAGATGTGCCAGCCACAAGGTGGCCCCGAGGCCACTGCTTACCCCAGGAGGCACAAGGAGGCTACGGAGGTGGGAGAAGAGAGACGGTTGGTTGGTTGGTTGGTTCGTTGGTTGGTTCGTTGGTTGGTTGGTTTCTTTTTAAGTAAAATAGCATTGTTCCAAATTGACTTATATGGTAAAACTTAAATTTTTTATATTTTTTTATTTTTGTGGGTACATAGAAGATATATATATGTATTTTTATGGGATACAGGAGATCAGGAGATAATTTTGATACAGGTATGCAATGTGTAATAATCACATCAGGGTAAATGGGGTATGCATTACCTCAAGCATCTATCCATTGTGTTACAAATAATTCCATTATACTCTTATATATATTTTAAATGTACAGTGAAATTATTTTTAGCTACAGTCAGCCTGTTACACTAGTAATTACTAGGTCTTATTCTTTCTGATTATTTTTTGTACCCATTAATTATCTCCACTTCCCACCCCTCACTCCCCCACTACTACCCTTCCCAGCCTCTGTTAACTATCCTTCTACCCGATCTCCGTAAGTTCAATTATGTTAATTTTTAGCTCCCACAAATAAGTGAGAACATGCAAAGCTTGTCTTCCTGTGCCTGGCTTATTTTAATTGACGTAGTGACCTCCAGTTCCATCTATGTTGTTGCAAATGACAGGATCTTATTCTTTTTATGGCTGAATAGTATTCCATTGTGCCACGTTTTCTTTGTTCATCTGTTTATGGACACGTAAGTTGCTTCCAAATCTTGGTTGTTGTGAGTAGTGCTGCAGCAAACGTCGAAGCTCTCTCTTCAGTGTACTGATTTCATTTCTCTTGGGTATATACCTAGGAGTGAGGTAGTATAACTTATTACCAAAGGCAGCACTATGTTTTCAACATAGATTCATGGTCTCTGTTGTAATTTTTTCTAACTAAAAAATATTTTGCACTATCAGTTCCTCTTGTACTAATTTTTCTGAATGGATAACCCAGTGTCTTTGCAAATAACTTCAGTTGTGTTGGTTGCTAGTCAACATGGCAACCTAAGCTTAATCTTAACATTACCTTCAAGACTGAAAATTTAAGCATCATTTACATTACTAGCAAACTGCTTTCAAGTATTGATAAAAATTATTAATTCATTCCTTCAGTGGATGTTTATTTACTGCTGCTTCTCTGTCAGATACTGTGCCGAACACTGGCAATAAAAATAGGACCAAAACAGTCACCCCTTGCCTTCATGGTGTTTATAGCCTAGAGGGAGAACCAGCCAGTCACATGGTAACTCACGCTAGGATGTGTGCTCCATGAGAGAAAGAAGTCGTTGGTCTTGTTATGGCTGTGTCCTCGGCACAGTAGTTGCACATAGGAGGCACTCAATCATAGTTACTATGTCAGTTGAGTTGGCCAGCTCTGGGCCCATGAGCCACATCTGGCCCGTCACCTATTTTTGTAACTAAAGTTTTGTTGGCATATAGCCACACTCACTCTGCTTTTGTTCCACACTGGCAGAATTGAGTAGCTGTGACAGAGACTGTATGGGCCACGAAGCCTAAAGTAGTTTGGCTATCAGGCCCTTGACAGAAATTGTTGGCCACCTGGTTGGTCTAAGTGACTTGAAAGGAAGACTGTTACAATGAATGTATGAGCAAGGCCTAACTGGGGAACAAAAACTTCCCAAATTAAGTGTCCATGGATTTGAGATAGGGAAAAAGAATAGACATTGAGCACAGGCAGGGGATGGCACCTTTAACAGCCGTATCTTTGGGAGGGCAGGACACAGATGGCACCTCAAGGAACGGGCTGGAGCACAGAGCAAGGGAAAGAATGATGTGAATGGCCTAAAAAGAGAACCAGCCATTGGTGATTCACTGGGCATTCATTTGGAAAAGAGCACTATGCACAGTGTTGAGCATGTTATTGGGGGTGGAGCAGGAGGGGGCATGGGAAGAGACCTGTTGGAAAGTTATTTTCAGTAATCCAGTCAAGACATGAGGGTGCTTGGATAGGGGCATTCCGAGGGAAGTTTTGTTTCTTGTGTTTTAATGGAAAAGGTTCTAGAAATACCCAGTATGTAAACTCAACAGGCATGACTTCATCCTTACGGCATTCTGTATGGCCATCCTTGTGGCACTTCAGCTATTGCAGATGGATTTTGGCCTTTGTAGAAGTGACTTTGCTTCCTGCCAGTATTGCCCCATTGGTGGTTATTTTGCTGTGGCGTAGTTGAGATCTATACCTCAAAGCCTAGGAAGGTCTGAGTAGGAGGCGTTATCATTGTGGTGGAAGTGGTTCCCTCAGAAGACAGACATGCTTGTTCCAAGCAATCTGGGCTGTGCAAGTGCCTCTAATTGGTGACTTAGCTAGAACTCAGATTGTAGCACTATGCATTTATGGTTTTGTTTGCCTAGGAAACATACATTGTTTGCCTATATGTGGCAAGCATTTTGAATGGAAAACAAAAGCTATTTGCCATGCCCTCAAGAAATTCACCTTCAGAAATTAGACACTTAGGCTGGGCGCAGTGGCTCATGCCTGTAATCCCAGCACTTTGGGAGGCTGAGGCAAGTGGATCATGAGGTCAGGAGTTCAAGACCACCCTGACCAACATGGTGAAACCCTATCTCTACTAAAAATACAAAAAATTGGCCAGGTATGGTGGCACATGCCTATAATCCCAGCTCCTCGGGAGGCTGAGGCAGGAGAATCACTTGAACCCAGAAGGCGGAGGTTGTAGTGAGCAGAGATCATGCCATTGCACTCCAGCCAGGGTGACAGAGCAAGACTCCTTCTCAAAACGAAAAAAAAGGAGACAATTCAGGGAGCCAGATGGGTTTTTAGTAAGACTTCTGTGCCACCTCATTTGTATCACATTTAAGCATGAAAATTGAAAATTTTAAGAATATTTTTTAAATAGAGAGTATACAGAAGATAATATAACTGTATTCACAGTAGAGATTTAACATAATATGATGTCATATTTGCTTCAGAGCTATTTTAGAAATGTTATAGGTGTCCCCATCCCACCCGCAGAGGGAACCACAGTTCACAAATTGTAGTGTTATGTCACTTTCATCTAGAGTGTGACATTAAAGTGCATTACTTGATTGCTAATAAGGTTGATTATTGTTTCATATGTTAATGGCTATATGAGTTTTCTCTTCTCTAAATTGCCTGTTCTTATCCTTTTCCCATTTCTGGTTGAGTTGTTGGCCTTTTTCTTACTGATTTTTAGGATTTTTTTTTTTTTCTTTTGAAATGGAGTCTCTTTCTATTGCCCAGGCTGGAGTGCAGTGGAGCAATCTCAGCTCACTGCAACCTCTGCCTACTGGATTCAAGCGATTCTTCTCCCTCAGCCTCCCGAGTAGCTGGGATTACAGGCACATGCCACCATGCCTGGCTAATTTTTGTATTTTTTGTGCTATATAAAGAAAAAGAAAAATGAAATAAATAACTGTCAGGCTAAGTCTCTTTTCTTTTTCTTTTTCTTTTTTTTTTTTGAGATGGAGTTTTGCTCTGTCACCCAGGCTGGAGTGCAGTGGCATGATCTCGCCTCACTGCAACCTCTAGCTCCCAGATTCAAGTGATTCTCCTGCCTCAGCCTCCTGAGTAGCTGGAGTTACAGGCATGCACCACCACACCCGGCTAATTTTTGTATTTTTAGTAGAGTTAGGGTTTCACCATGTTGGCCAGACTGGTCTCGAACTCCTGACCTCCAGAGATCCACCTCTCAGCCTCCCAAAGTGCTGGGATTACAGGGGAGAGCCACAACGCCCAGCCAGGAATTCTTTAATCTGATAACCATACATTATCTGTTGTATCTTCTCCCTGCCTGTGGCCTGTGGCTTGTTTTTTAGTTTCCATTATGTGATATCTTTTGTTATATAGATGTTTTTAATATTGGCATAGTCGAATTTATCACCTGTTTATGTCTTACGTATTTCATGTCTTCTGTAAGAAGATACAATGTCCGAGATCATAGAGATGGCCTCCTGTATTTCCTTAATAAGCTTTAAGAAGTCTTGCTTTTCCAAATTAGGTCTTGCCTATCTAGAATGTGTTTTTGTGTATTACATAAGGGATCTACTTTCATTTCATGTGGCTAGACTGTTGTCCCACAGCATTTATTAGCCACCAGCTTGTAATGCTCTGCTTCTTTCAAACCTGTCATATAACTGAGTGTGAACCTGTCAAACTGGGGGCTGAGCAATCCTCAAGCCCTCAAAGCAGACCATTAACAAAGGGCAGATTCTTTTACAATGTGACTGTTGTGGAATGGGACCAACAATACTGTGTATGCAAATGGCACCTCACATACGGAAAAGAGTACATTGGTCAGCCGGGTTGTTAACCTCCTGCTTTCTGGGTGTGAGTTGGAGTGAGTGCTGTCCTAGTCAGAAGGCAGTCTGCCTTATGGCACAACCTGTCCCTCAGGGAAGCCAAACAGATGGTAAAATGAAATGTGGCAATATTTGCTGGCAACAAGCCATAATCTTAGTGTGTTAACTTCATCTTAATTTTCTGTGTTAAATGAGGAATGGCTCATTTATCTCTTTAATTAGTTATTATATTAGTTTTTAGAGTATGTGTGAAACCAGATTGTCATAAACCAGGGTTATAGAGCCAACCCCTAATATTTGGCAGTGAGAAGAACCTAGTCATTTTATAACAGTTTCAATATTTAAAGTTTTCTGTTGGCCGGGCACAATAGCTCATGCCTGTAATCCCAGCTGGGAGGCTGTGGCAGGCGGATCACCTGAGCTCAGGAGTTCCAGACCAGCCTGGCCAACATGGTGAAACCCCGTCTCAACTAAAAATACAAAAAATTAACCAGGTGTGGTGGCACGCACCTGTAATCCCAGCTACTCTGGAGGCTGAGTC
>CAUYLG010038028.1:0-27454 GCA_963573385.1 Cacajao melanocephalus | reverse complement strand
GAGACCAGCCTGGCCAACATGGTGAAACCCTGTCTCTACTAAAAATACAAAATTAACCAGGCGTGGTGGCAGGCACCGGCTACTCGAGAGACTGAGGCAGGAGAACGGCTTGAACCCGGGTGGCAGAGGGTGCAGTGAGCGGAGATCGCGCCGACCTGAGCGACAGAGTAAGACTCTGTCTGAAACAACAACAATAAACAAATTAATTAATTAAAAAGGACGGAGAGGGCACTCAGCGGTGGCTGCATTCCCACCTCCCTCCCCTCACAGCGGGGAGCCCTGGAGTCCGCCAAACCCCAAACCCGGATGCCTGGTCAGCCAGGGCCTCCATCCACCACAGCCTGGTGGCTGAGGTCAGGAACCCCCAGACCCTGCCCACAGGGCTGCCATACACCCCTTCTGCCAGCCCCGGAGGCGCCCTAGATAAGAACACAGCCCCTGCTCCTGGCGAGACCACAGCCAGGGCCAGGGGCGGCTCTGCGGAGCCGTGTGCCAGGAAGGCGGAAGCCCACGCCCTCTGCAGCCTGGTGTCCACGGGCACGCACTCACCACCAGACAGGGTCTCTGTGACCTGGCAGGGATCACAGAGCCTCAGTTTGTCCCCCAGGGAAACGGCAGGGCTGGGAGGGGAGCGGGGACCACCCTGCTGGGGAGATGCCACTGTCTGGTCCTCCGTGTGTCCTGGCAGCCACACCTGCCTTCCCTGGCCACCCCCTCCACGTCTCTTCACCTCCATGCTGACTTCTGGAAACAGGGGCGGGGGCATCTGGGCCCAACCTGCCAAGGAGCTCCTGGCCGGGGATGAGCCAGGTCCAGCCAGGGACAGGGAGGGCCCTGAGGGACAGTATGGCCCCTCTACAGCTGGAGGCTGGTCTGCTGGGATGGCAGAGGCTGAAGCAACAGACACTCACTGTCCCGCAGCCTGGAGGTGGGAGCTGGAGACCAACATATGCACAGAGCCGGCTCCTCCTGCGGCTGCCGCGACCCTCGGCCTGCAGACGCCACTCGGCGTCTGTGTCGCACCAGGACCTGGTCAGACTGGACTCAGACCCCTTGCGGCCTCACCTGATCCTAACCACCTTCTAAAGCCTCTCTCTCCAAATACAGGCACATTCTGAGGCACTTCTGGGACTCTGAGATACGGATATGGGGGCCCCAGAAGGAGCCCAAACAGAAGTGGCGGGGGAGACCACAGGGGTACAGGGAGATGGAGAGTCCATGGTGAAGCCCCAGGGAGGAACGGGAGGGACCATGGGGGCACCCAGGAAGATGGAGAGTCCACGGGTGGGCCCAAGGAACTGGGAAGGGACCATGGGGGGGGTCCAGGGAGAGAGGGCAGGAGAGTCTATGAGGGGGTACAGAGAGGGGGTGGGAGAGTCCATGGGGGGATCTCCAGGGAGGAGGGTATGAATCATGGGGAGTCCCAGGGAGAGGGGGTGGGAGGGACCAAGGGGGGTCCCCAGGGAGAGGGGGAGGAACCATGGGGAGGCCCCAGGGAGAGAGGGTAGGAGAGTCCATGGTGGGGGGCCCAGGGAGAGGGGGCAGAAGGGACCATGGAGGGGATGTCCAGGGAGACGGGGTAGGAGCGTCCATGGGGGTCCCCAGGGAGGAGGGGGAGGGACCATGGGGGGTCCCAGGGAGGAGGGGGCAGGAGGGACCACAGGAGCCCCAGGCAGAGGGGCGGTGCCTGCAGCCTGGGAACCTGCTGGGGTGGAGGATTTGTCTCCGCTGAGTTCTGACGCTGAGACCTGATGGGCCTTTGGGAGGTGACTGGGGTGAGATGAGGTCAGAAGTGGGGTTAATGCCCTTAACAATAAGGACTCCGAAAGACCCCTCCGCCTCTCAGCATGTGAGGACACAGGGAGACGGTGGTGTCTGCACCCAGAAGCAGATGAGGAGTCCGGTCCCGCCCAGCCCTGCCCCAGGACGTCCAGCCTCCAGAACCGAAACGCCACTGCTCTCCGGCCACCACGTCCTCAGAATTGCTGTCTCAGCTCAAGCAGACTAAGGCACCCCCCTCCCAAGCCTGCCCTGGGGGGACCCTTCCTCCCTGATGCCCCATGTCCTGCTTGGAGCTTGCTCTAGTCTCTGCCTGAGTCCGAATTTGGCCATCAAACCTATGATAGACATATATGACCATGAGCCACTATCTGCACCAGCTCAGGGGATGCTGGGGCCACGGCAGGGGGGGCCTCGGTCAGACGTGCTGTCCCCACCCCGCACGGTGAGGGGGGTCATCAGCCCTGAACTTTAGGCTGTCTCCGAGGGCGGTGGTGGCCGCAGCGTGTAAATGTCATGGCTGGGGCTAAGGGCCAGGCAGCAGGGACCCGGCCCCGGAGGGACATCGGCCCCAGGGTGGCAGCACAGACTCCATCCAGCCTGTGTCACTTAGAAATCCAAGTGACAGAGTCCGAGACGTCCTTTGTAAGTGTCAGTGGAATTAACACAGGGCCGTCCAAGACAGACGCCTGAGGTAGCAACCCCCGAAATCAGAGTGGCCTTTGTGGTTCAGAGTGGGGCTCAGAGAAGGTGCCAGGGTCTGGGGGAAGCTCCTGTGGGGAGGGAGTGAGGCTGCCCAGGCCTCCCTGAAGTTCCTCTTCCCAGCCTGGGGGCCTCCACCTGTGCCAAGGAGCCCCCACCTGCACCGAGCCAGGCTGCCCTGGTCGGGGGACTTCCTCACAACAGCCCAGGCAGACAAGCACTCTGCCCCTGGAAAGCTGGACCATCTTTGGGGCCCCCTCCCTGTCCCCTGGGGTGAAGGGACATGGGGGAGGGGCCAAGGGGAGGCAGAGGTGACTACAGGAAGGAGACAGCTCCCCAGCAGGTGACCCCGCTCCCCTCCCAGCACCGAGATTATCTATTGAGCTTCAGGGTGCAGTCCCTGCCACGCCCGGGCACCCCATCAGACCCCTGCTCACTGCCGGAGTGGCTGGTCTGGGGCCTGTACAGGCTCAAACCCAGCACCCCTTGGTGGGGGGGTGGTTCACCTGGGACCCAGATTCCACTCTCAGGCTCCCAACAGCAGCCCAGGCCCGTCACCTCTGAGTGTGGTGGGAAGTACTGGCCCCACGCCCCCAAGCCCCTGAGGTGCAGGTCACCGCCACACCTACCCGGCAGAGAGAGCCGGCAGCTGGCGTCCGTGCAGAGGCCGTGGTGCCGCCAAGAGCAGGGGCGGCCAACCCCACTCTGCAGGGACAGCCCTCCCAGACCCATGTCCGGCCGTCCGTGCAGCGGGACCCAAGGGTGGGCAAGGCAGCTCCGAGACGCTGCTGCTGTGCTATGCCCTTGCCCGCCCCCCACGTGGCAGGGGAGGCTCCCTTCTGGCACTAATTAGAGTGCCGAGCGCCATACCAACAGCCAGGGCAGCTTGGCACACACATCTCTACCCCACAGCGTTTGTGTCTAATGGGTTGAAATTCCCCAGGTCTAGAACCCAGCTGAGCCATTATACAAGCCAATTTGTGAAGAGGTGGAAAGTGCGCCTTCAGAGCCCGCTAGAGATGGCGTGTCCCGTGACTGGGTGATGGGATCGGGAGGCACCTCCCCGAATAGGGCTGTGCCCAGGCAGCCACCAGCATGTCTTAGGAACATGGCCACCCCAGGCCAGGAGCGGATGGAGGAATCAGGCTGCTGCAGAGCGTGCACTGGGGCTCCTGGCAGGAGGAATGGGAGCCCGGGGGGCCTGCTACAGTTGGGGCCATTGGCACATATGCTTCAGTGCACCACTCCAAGCCCGGCCCCAACTCGTCCTCGGCCTGTAATGCCCACCGCCCACCTACCTCCCCAGCCTGGGAACAGTCCTGCTCAGCCATCAAAACCCACTCCCGGGATCTTCCTCCAGGAAGGAGACCTGGTTTCCTCCTCTTCCCTCCCTCAGGCATTTACTGAGCACCTACTGTGTGTCAGGGAACGCTGCAGGTCCTCGGGCATGAGGATCAACAGACGGGGCACAGCCACAGGGAAAGACAAGCTCAGCACCTAGACCTAGAGTGAGTGGGACTCAGGAGCCTGCGGCTACGGGGTGGAGGGGGCAGGGGTGCATCCAGCCCAGGCCATGCCCAGCAGGAGCCAGGACACAGCAGTGGGGAGGTCTGAGGGCCCCAGACCCTGTCTCCTGTCAGCCCCCTCAAAGCCCTGCCCCACAACCGGCCTTCACGATGCAAATCCACCAAATGGACCTGCGGGGAGGTGAGTGGTCCTCCTGGGGGTCCCCAGAACCCAGCAGGAAAGGCTTCCCACGGTGGGTACACCTACGCGCACAGTAGGGCCTCACACCACATGGGGCTGTGGACATTAACCTGCGTACACAGAACCGCCTCATGTCACCTGGGCTGTGGACACTGACCTAACGCGCAGTAGGGCCTCACATCACGTGGAGCTGCGGGTGTTGACCTACGCGCACAGTAGGCCTCCTGACGCAGGGAACCGCCACCTAGCTGGCCTTACAGTCCCTGCAGCCCTGAGACCCACCACAGAGCCATGGCCAGGCCTGGCTGGTGGGGTTGGGGTGGGTGCCTGCCGCTGACCGCCCGTCTGCCCACTGCCAGCTGACCACAGACCTGGGCCCCGGGGAGCCTCCTTGAGGCCACGCCCACTCGCCCATCCTGGCTCTCGTCCAGCTGCCCGTGTCTGAATCGATCCACCCACAACTGGATCCATTAAGTCAGATCGGAATTCCTGGAAGCCGGCAGGAAAAGGCAGGCTCTGTGAACTGTCTGAGTCATTTTTTTTTTAAACTAACAATGGGCGCCTCTCCTCTCCCAGTGGGGGCTGGACATACGCTGTTTTGCTGTATTCTGGAAGGTGCTGCGGCCCCCGCTGGGGGAGGGGGCCAGACAGCCCTGAGCACAGGAGGGGCTTCCCTCTGAGAGCCACGGGACACCACCCTCCCTCCCCGTGGCCACACCCCAGCTTCTACAGAGTCTGGGCTGGGCCAGGTGGGCTGGGCTGACTACACTGGTGAAAGGCTCCTGCCAGCACCCCAAGACGGAGCCCCCCATCCCGGCAGCAATGGGCTACGTTCACGCTTGGCTGCTATGGAGCGTTAGCTACCTCCATGTCCTGGGCTCTGGGGTCCGGCCCCCATTAAGGGTGGGCTCCAGGAGGAGTGAGAGGGAGGCGCCTGGCCTGTGGCCGTGGGGTGGCCTTGAACCCAGGAGCCCCACAGGAGATTTCAACCAGCTGCCATGAGAGGGAGGGGCAAACAGGCCGCCAGGAGCTGTACCCTTCCCGGGGGACTCTGCTTTAGTCCCTTCATCCGGAAAGCGTTCCAGCTGGAGGCATTGCAGAAGGAACGGGGAAATTCTCCCAGGGTGAGCCTGCTGGTTTAGGGGTGAGCCTGCTGGTTTAGACCGGTGGTTCTCAGCATGGCAGGGGAGCCCCACCCTCCTTCCCTCGACCCCCCGACAGCCCCCCGCCATGCTCTCACCAGGCCAGGCAACAGAGTCTTGCAAAATTGCAAAACAAAGCCCCTCTTCTCACTGAATCTTTATGTTTTGAGAAACATAACCCTTTTTCATAAAAGACCACATTATACTAACACACAAAGAGCTTATTATTGTGGTTAAGTAAATTAGTAAATAATTCTTTAAAATTCCTCGTGTTAAATACTAAAAAAGTAAACGGTGCAAGAGACAGAACCCAGTCGCAGAGGCCCTTGAGTTTAGTCCAGAATCTGTCCACACCACTGTGAAGGGTCCCTTGGTCCAGAGGCGCAGCCATTGTTCAGGAGGCCACGGGGGAGTGCACCTTGTCGCACACCCCAGAAGAACGGCCCCCTACCTTGGGACTCTGGCCACCTCTGCGCCTGCTGGGCCTCCCAATGTCACCCGCACAAACCCCTGCAAAACTGCACCCCGTTCCTCCCGGCCTGACCACCAGCACCCCATCATCTGCTGCCCCCGTCCAGCCCCGGCCTCTCAGGCACCCCCACCTCACACCGTCAGCCACTTCAACACACCAGGAGCTTCCTCTTGCCCCAGATAACACCCACACCTCGACACCCCAATATCCACAAGGGCATGGGCTTCCCAGCCCCCCAGGCCCACACCCATATGGAGGGCTCCCCACGACACGCCCAGGGCAGGTCTGCGACCCTGGAACTCCAGCCCCACACCTCCCCTCCCTTCGGGCAGCACCCACCTTGCAGGTCCCTGGTGTCCTGGGGTCGGCTGCCGAAGACCGACAAGGCTTACAGCCAGTGACTGCCAGGATCCCCATGGGGTGTCCCAACCTTGATCACGGCCCCTGCACCGCCTCAGAGGAGAGTATCTTTGAGTCCTCACGGCCCACAGCCCCGGGCCCGGATGAGAAGCCCTTGGGGGGCACCCAAGCAGCAGCTGTCTACCCTGCCCCTGGGTGTCCTGGGGAAAAGGGTGCCCCAGCCCACCCCATGTACCTCCATGCCACACCCCCATGCAGGCAGCTCTGCCCCTGTGGCTGCAGTAAGCCCGTTATGGGGAAGCGGCCCCTTTAATAATAATCCGTCCAATTAGGAAAGCCAGGAGCTCCTGCTACGATCCAGAGTGTGGGCTACCTGCGGCAACCATGCCTTGGGGTTCCCTCCACAGAGTGGGTGATGCGTGTGATGACATACAGGTGCCCACGTGTCCTGCTGGGGACTCCAAGGCCACCCCACACCGAGGCAGGCCAGGCCCAGTGCAGGGTCGGGAGAAGGAGGATACCTGGAGGGCAGCCTAAGGATGAGGCAGGCGGCCAGGGCAGCCTGGGGCGTTGGGGACGGCATGGCCTGGCTCCCGAGCAGCCTTTCTACTTAACCGGGAAGCCCCAAGATGACGCACTGTGGGGGGGTGCCCCATCCCCGACTCCCTGCCAAGCTCCAGGGGCACTGCCAGGTGGGAAGGGCAAACTCGCCCTGGGCCAGCCGGATTGAGGCATGTGGCCATTCTCGCCCCCAGTACCCATCCCCTGCGGCCCCAGCATCTTCCTGGGGATGCCCTGGCACCTGCAGGCCAGCTTCACACTTCAGCCAGGCCGGTAGAGGCCCCAGGACCTTGAGCCAGCCTGGCCTGAATCCACAGCATCCTCAGATCCAGTAGGTGCTGGGAGACGGGGCCGGGTGGGGGTAGCGTCTGCCCAGCCTGGGAGGGGCAAAGGCACGGATGGTGGGAGGCTGCCCGGAGCTCCAGGGACTCCAGGGCGGGGGCGTGGTCCCTGCAGGCCGAGAGGCAGCCCAGGATGGGGGCGGGATGGAGCCGGCCCCCAGACGGCCTTGGCAAACTGGAAACAAGGGACCTCTGGCTCCAAGGGGCAGAAACGGTCTGAGGCTCCTCTGCTTTTCTACGGCAGCCAAGGCAATTTAGTGCCTGAAAAATAAAACCCACCGCATCTCCACTCAAACACGGATTCCAGAAGCTTCACGGTGGCCTCCTCCAGGCTCCTAGCCCTGCGACTCGCTGGTCAAGGCCTGAGGCCAGCCAGTGGGCTGGGGAAGCTTGCTCTCCAGGGCCCCAGCGCCTTTCTAAGGAAAGCCTATCCCAGGGCCACAGGCCGTCTGGGCCTTGTCCTCTCACCCCCGAAGATCACCCTGGGTTGCGAACAGCCCCAAAGCCCCACGACAGGCCCCCACTTCCACGGACACCCAGACTGCCAGGGAGGGCCCCACAGAGACCTCCCCACGAGAAGGTGGTGGGCCATGAGAGGGCGGGCAGACAGCTGGGCAGGGTCGGGGCTTCTGGGGCTCCCCAGAGAGTGCGGTGGGAACGAGCTGGCGGGGGAGGGGCTGAGCAGCCACGAAGGCCTGGCCGTGGCCGTGACCATGACCGGGAGCCGAGGGTGTGTGGGGAGAGTGAGGGAGGGGCTGTGGGCGCGGTGGGCGGGGGGAGAGCTGGAGGGAGGGGCTGCCCTATCGCAACATCTGGCTGCTGGGTCTCCTCTGGGTCAGTCCTGGGGCACCTGGGCCGGGCTGCACTTGTCCCCTCGGGCAGCAGGTGGCCCCCAGACCAGGCACCCCAACCCTCCACATGCGAGCCGCTGAGCTGAGCTGTGGGGTCAGCTCCTTAGACCTTGAGCTGTGGGGCCGGAGCCAACACCCAAAACAACAAAAGGAAACCTGTACGGCCCCTGAGAAAGGGGGGGCTCAGCGGGGACCTGCCCCACCCACCGTGCGCTGTCTCCCGGCCCCTGAGCCCAAAACCCCTGTCCAGATTGTGGGGGCCCGACGAGGATCCCGAAACTCGGTCAGCATGACAAGGAGCCGGCCCAGTCCCACAGAGCATTCCCACGGGGCAGAGAGATGTGTTCCCTAAGTAAAGTCAGAACACAACCCCAAGATCCCAAGGCTGACTGATGGCCACCAGGCTTGTCGGGGGGGTGGGGGGCGCAGGCCAGTGTGGGGGGCGTGGTGTCCGCTGTCCACGGCCGTCCCCATCCACCTGCCCCCGCCCCTCCCCCGCCTCTATGGGTCTCTTTCATGGTAGACTCCGACCAGGCCGACAGATGCCTCTGCCCAGTGTTGCCCTGGATTCCTCTCACGCCGTCCCGCTGGCTCCGGCCCAGGAAGCCCTGCCGCCCGATGGCCATAGTGCGACCTCAGGCCCCCACCCCAGAGAAACGCCCGAAGGTGTGGGGAAGGGGCTGCCCCTCACAAAGAGGGCTCCGCCTGCAGTGGTGAGGGGAGCCAGCAGGCTGGGACCAGCTGGCCCAGGTGGCCCTGCAATCCCGACACACCCAGGCGGGCTGGGGTCAGGGTGCAGAGGTCAGAGGTCAGGCCCCTCCTCCAGCACGCCCAGGGGCAGACCCCACACCCACCCGGGCTGGGAGCTCTCTGTAAGCCGGAGGCCGCCCTGGAGAGGCGGGGTGGCGGGTGCTTAGCCCACACTGTCTCCCCACCGGGACTTGAGCCCTGCACATAAACAGTCTAAATTAGGAATTAAAACATCCTTGATCCCGACCCGCAGGCAGGCCATATTTCACATGCTCAGAAAAACACCCCGGCCGCCCAGCCCCAAACCCCCAAGCTTCCCAACAGGACTGCAGCATTGGACGGCCACGAGCCGCGTCCAGCCTCACGGGGGAGCCGCTCCTGGGCTCTGGACCCGACCCCCTCACCCTGGGGCTGGGGACCAGGCCTGGGAGGCAGACGGACAGATGCCCCTAGGAACAAGCACGGCCTGGTTGGCCCTGAACCCCCCGCACCCACAGGGCTGTCAGCTGCCCCCACGGGCCTGTGGCCAGCCCCGAGGAGTGGGCTGGGGCCTCCCAGAGCTCCGAGGGGAAGCACAAGGACCCCAGGAAACGGCTGATGAGGCGGAGGCGGGACCACAGCCCGCACAGCTCTGGAGTGTGTCTCAGGGGAAGAGGCTGAGGCCTGGGGCCGCTGCCCACGGGGCTTCCAGAGAACTCAAAACATGCTGCACCCGCCAAGCCGCTGCTGGGGAGCATCGTGGGGGCCGTGGCCACGCTGGTGGGGACCAAGGCGAATGCCCCCTGACCCTCTCAGGGCCCACCCCACCAGCCCTGCCCATGACACCCATGTCAGACAGTGGGAGGGCAGGTCAGGGTCTCTGGCCAGCTCAGGCATCATCTGATGCCAGCCCCTTCACCAAGTGCTGTTTGGGGCAGGAGGACCTGCCAGCCAGCCGTGCTGCCCCCGACAGCCAACACAGCTGCAAAGGAAGCCTCAGGCCAGTGCCTGCCCACGTCTGGGTCCGGGGCTGAGACCCCCGCCCCCAGCAAGCCCGACCCCTACGCCCACACCGCCACAGAAAGACCGGCCACTGCCAGGCAAACTCTCGGATGCGCACCCAGCGTTCTGTTATCTGGAATGGTCCAGAACCTTCCCTCCATTGTCTGCTGCCAACACCACGTGCTTACGCAGCACCCCCACCCACCCGCTCAGATCCTGGACAGAGCACTCCTCAGCTTCACCCCAAGACTCCACTGTGGACAGATTCACCACAGACGGGCAGGGGTGGCCCCAGTCCATCTCCTAGAGGCCACAGGTCAGGGTATTTCAGAGCGAGACACCCACTGAGGCCCCCAAAGTGGGGAGGGGGCTGAAGAAGACAGAAGTGTCCAATGCAGACAGCCTTACCCCTCTTCGGCCTCACCCCTCCTCAACCTCACCCCTCCTTGGGCCTCAGGCTCCAGAGGAGGCAAAGAAGGCTGGGGAGTGTCACAATCCCCCTATGACAAGGCACCCAGGGTGGGGCACAGTGCCCTGGGACTCTGGAAGGGTCTGGAGAGCAATGAGTGGGGGCCCGACAGGCTTTTGATGCAGGGCCAGCTCAGCTGGGCACGATGTGTGAGGGACTTGGGGGGCACTGCCAGACACACTGGGTCATCCCGGCGTCATCACCATCCCCACCCCGACCCCATCTGTCACCACCTCCAGGGAGCCCACCCTGCCTGCAGGGTGCATCTCCCCAGCTATGGGGTGACCTGGGCACCGGCAGGGCAGCTGGGGGGTCCCCCAGAGTGGCTTGAGCCACCGGGGAGCCACGGTCCCAAGTTCAGCAGCCTCCCCGCCTGCCCAGGGGCCTTTCTGTATCATTGGCCCCACCCTAGAACCACACTCCCACCTGGGTGGCTGGAATGCATGGACTCCACCAGCTTCAGACCTTCCTGCTTTGGAGACTGCAGGCCTCAGAGGGGCCCTGGGAGGAAGGGGAGAGGGGGGTCACTGGATGGCCAGCATCTACACAGACTGGACATGGTGGGACCACTCATGAGGTGAGGTGAGCAGAGATTGTTGTGTGGGGGTCCCACAGGAACCTCCCCAACTGAAGGGGCCGGGGGCACTGGAGGCCACCCTGGTCTCCCACCCCCACGCCCCAGGGGATTCTGGCCCATCTCTCAGGGAACAGGCGCCACAGCAACCGTCCCTGGCCCAGGCACAGTGACTCCTTATGCAACATCCCTCAGCTTGAAGGCCTGGGGCAGAGGTGCGGTTGCCAAGCCTTGGGGACAAGCGGCCACCTCCAGGCAGCCCCGGGGAACAAGGCCGGGTCCCAAGGCCCCACGTGCTCCGTGCACTGGCCGGGCGAGTGTTTACTGGGCACCTGCACCCCGGCCCCGTGCATGGCAACCCCAGGTGTCCCCTCTATCTCCCGTGTCTAGCTGTGTCCCTGAAGCAGGGGTGGGCTCCTTTCAGGAAGCAGGGGAGGGGTCTCAGGGTCTCTAGCCAGGAGCAGGCCTGCAGGGGCCAAACGGCTTTATGTAATGCGGCCGGGCCATCAACCGGGAGCAGCTGGGGGTTAGCAACAGGCGTTGCCACGGCAACCCCACCACTGGCACTGCTGCGGGGAGGGGCGTGGCTCCGGCCTTCCTCGGCTCGGCAAAGGTAACAGGAAACCCCAGAGATTCATTAGCCACAGGTTCCCATGGCAACCGCACCAAGCTCATTAATAATTTTTTTTTATGCCGAGTGTGGGTGTTGAAATTCTCCAGAGGATGGATGGAGGGATGGATGCCTCGCAAACACACGCGCCAGCTTCTCCCACCCGCGGCCCGGGCGCCACCCCGCCTGCTCCGAGCTCCGCGCCGATACCGCCCCCACACCCGTGCGTCAGGACTCCAAGGTTCCCGACACGCGTGGGCGGCTGGCAGGTCCCCACCTGCCAGGATGGGCCGCTGACAGGAGGCCCAAATCCCACAGGCCCCCGCAGAGACCCCGTTTTAAGCCCGCTGGGCAGGTCAGGGTCTGCCGTTCCCGACGCGAGATGCCCCAAAGGGTCGGCGAGGAGAGGAAGGGCCCTGGACTCAGGCTGCGTGTGGTTGCCAGCCCTCACTCCTGCAGAACTATCGCTCGGGGACCCAAAGGCTGGGGATGAGACGCAGGTGAACAGCTGGGCAGCACTTTGGAAAACGGCTTGGCCGTTCCTCCAGGGACCAGACAGCATTCCCGCCTGACCCAGCAACTCCACTCCCAGATCTACACCCAAGAGACACAGAGCCGGGGTTTCCACAGAGCCTGGTGCGGGGACGTCCCGGCAGCACCGTGAACAGCAGCAAAGGGCGAAACGGCCGAGAAGTCCACCCGCGGTTAAGAGATCACATCACGGACGTCTGCATAAGGGCACGTCCAACACGGAAGGGTCAGGGCGCCACAGCGGCGGCGAGGATGGAGCTCCAGAGACGCCGCCACAGGAGCACACGCCTCGTGGGACTCGACGTGCAGGAAACGTCCAGAACACGCCAACCTGGGAGACGGAAAGCCGGCGGGAGAGGCCTCGGACAGCTGAGGGCAGGCTTTCCTCTCGGGGCGAGGGAAACCTTCCAGGACTCACACCTGCCGGGGCCACACAACCTGAGGATACAGAACGACCGATGTGGACGCTTCAGTCAAACTGGGAAAAGACCAGTAACGGATGAGTGGGTGCTGGGCCAGCCGGAGGGCCCTCTAGCCTCATCCTCCTCCTTGGCAGGGTCGGGGCTGAGACAAAAGCAGGGGCTCAGTGCCCCAGGCAGGGGCCGGGATTTGGGGCTCCGTTATTAGGCTGCGGAACCATGGAGGATAGCAGGGTCTCAGCTGCAAGGCTGTCTTCTGCTCTAGACACAGAGGAACAGAGCAGCCGGTGGAGACCTCGCTCTAGGACAGGAAGGATTCCCTCGTGGATACCCCACCTGCCCCAGGGGCAAGATGCACCCTCACCCCGACACCCACTGTCCTCTCAGGCCTGCCGGCCCCTTCCTCAGGTCTCATCATCCTCGGAGTCTGAGTGAGACTCACAAAGAAGACATCTTGGCCTCAGCTCTCAGTCACCCAGTTTCAACCCGCAAACAGGAACACGACCCTACAGTGCCAGCAGCACGAGAAGGACCAAGAAGCGGGCCGCATCGCAGAAGGAGGCACCTCAATTACAGGACGCATGGGCTGGTGTGCCCGCCACCCCTGCCCCACACAGCCAGCCAGGCCCCAGACGCTGCCAATCTCCCAGGCAGAGGCCACTGGACCCTCTCAAGGAGAGCAGGAAAACCATCTCCCAGCCCCAAATCTCCCAGAGAGAAAAGAAACCCTGGGCTGGTGGGTGGGTCTGGCGGGGAGGCCAGCACAACTCAAGAGAGCCGGGAGCCACCTGAACGACGAGCCTGGGTGGGGGCGGGGAGGCGGCCGCCACGCTCTCAGGAGGGGCGTCCCCAGGGGGCAGCCACCTGGCAATGGCCTCCAGGCGACACCTGCACCTGGCGAGGAAGGGAGGGCAGGTGGGCTCCGGGAAGGCTCGTGCTGCCTGACCCCCACGCCCAGATGTGCCAGGGCCCAGGCCGGGGTGGCCCAGGCGCCTCTCTCCCCACCTGGAGCTCCTGGACCGGGGCTGAGCCCACACGGCTCCCTGAGACCATCGTCCTCATCCTCCTTATTCAAGTGACCCAGATTTCCACGGAAGGTTAGAAAATGAAAGCTCTGGGGCGCCATGAAAGAGTGTGGCCCGGGAGGGCAGCAGGCCCAGCCTCCAAACACACACGCCGTGGTCTGCGTCTGCCGCTTCTGAGCCTTTGCCCCCAGGCCCGCCCTGGCCGCTCCTGAGAAGCCGCCTCTGGCTTCTACACCGTTCCTCCAACGGGGCCTGTGCCTCATGCGTCCCCCACTCCCCTCCGAGTCTCCCCAGCAATTGCACCACAGTGGTCAGCCGGTGCCCGCCACACCCCCACCCACTCCCAGGCCGCAGACACCCCGACACCTTCTCTGCTCCTCCTGCCCCTTCAGCCCCTCCTTGACCCGCAGGTCAGTGCCAATGTTCCCATCCCGCACGGGTGTCCTTGGTGCCCCAGAACCCCACGGAGCCAAACCACCCTGAGGTCAGCCCACGCTGGACTGAGGGGCCCTGTCTGTTGCACCCGAGGAGAAAACACACATCTGCCAAGCCGGGGACCAGCAAAAGGGGTGATTCAACCTACCCCCAAAACCCCATATGGGGCCACAGGCTCACCCAAGCCTCCTCTAGACCCCAGGGCCATGGACAGCCACCCCCACCCGGAGCAGCGTGTCCCAAGCCTGGCAAGTGAGGGCAGCGGCGCCAGACCCCAGCTCCACCAGTGGGACCCCAACAGCCCCTCTGTGGGCTTGAGGGCCGGGCCTCACAGACGGGGTCCGAAGGGTCTCTGATGCCAGGTCACTCCCAGGTCTCAACCGTATGCCCCTCTGTGCAGCAGTGAATGCTGGTGCGGCCGTGCTCAGCACCACCCATGCCCAGCCACTGCCCACCCGACGGCCATTTAACATCCGTCTCGGTTATCAGACTAAAAGAACAGAGTAGGAGGCCATGGGTAATGGCTCACACCTGTAATTCTAGCACTTGGGGAGGCTGAGGCAGAAGAATCGCTTGAACACGGGAGACAGAGACTGCAGGGAGCCGTGACCGCCTCACCGCACGCAGCCCGGCCACAGAGTGAGGCCTTGTCTCCAAAAAGAAAAGAGAAAACAGCATGTACCAGACAGGCTTCCCTGGAGCTAACGTTTGGAGATCCCAGGGGCCTTGGACTGCACCCCTGCTGCTGCGGCACGACTGTACGCCCCAAACACTGCACGGACACCCCCAGCTCAAAACGTTCTTTACCTGAAACGCAAACGGAATTAAATGGGCGTCCTGGGTTTTCTCTGCTGGGGACGCAGGCCCAGAGCTCTGGCTTGTGTGGCTTCCAGGGGAGGGAGAGGTGCCCCCATGCCTGTGCCAGCCTCCGTACCTGGCAGGCAGCCGCGAAGCCTCACACCCCAGCACCAGCGACAGGCTGCGCCCACCAGTTGCTCCTCGGCTGGGACGGGACAGCTGAGCCAGACACGGCCTCTCCCCTCCTCACTAACTGACAAGAAGCTGAGCCGCTGAGTCACAGGCCGGAGGGTCCCCAGACAGGCGCTGAAGGTGGCAGCCACACCACCCAACCCCTCCTCGAGACGACCAGACTTCCCAGGGAGAGGAGGCGGCCTCCCACCGCAGCACCTGCCGGAAGCACCCTGAGGGTGTGGTTAGCACTGGCACCAGAGCCCGGGGCCCCGTGGGCTTGGCCAAGGGTGGTCCCAGCTACCAGCCAAGGCAGTACCCCGAGCCATCCTGAGAGACAGTGGCCAGCTTCGCCCGCAGCCCGGGACAAGCTTCCGAGCATTTTAATGAGGCACTAATGCAGGCTGACTCATCACACCTCACGTGAGTGGCCCTGAGAGACCCTCGCCCGCCACATCTTCCTGGCAGGCTGTGGCTACTCGCTGGGCATCTGGAAGAGAGTTTCCCCTCTGTGTCGGGCCGGGCTGTGTGTGGCTGGGGCTCAGAAGTTGCCTGGTACAAGACGGCTGCTCACTGGACACTCCCAGGCCACTCCAGCACCCCCTTCTGAGAGCACGAGGCACCCCAGGAAGACGTGCAGCTCCGCACCGTGCCCCAGGGTCTGCCTACTGGGCCCCACTCCACCTTGGCTTCACTCGAGGCCCCCGACGCCCACCGGGCCCCGCAGGGCTGAGGCCATCCCCCCCGCCCTGCACACCAGGGCCCAGTCTTGAGCCTCGCGGTACATGACAAAGCTGGTGGAGGCGGCTGCGGCCTCTCTGGACCCAGGTTCGGCCCCCAGGGCAGACTGACCCACACCTGTTCTTCTCCGCAGGCTGTCTCACCTGCCCAGGACACAGAACAGAGAGACTAGGTAACGAGCTAAGGCCACACAGCAAACACAGGGTCAGCCGAGCCCAAGTCCTGGGCAGGCAGGGGCAGCCAAGGAGACCTCTGGGTAGCCACAGGGCCAGGTACCCACAAAGTGGCCGTGAGAAGAGGTGCTCCAGGGGCCTTGGGCTGACGACCACTGCCGGCCCGCCTGGCCACCACCAGCAGCCTGGGGCCATCCCACCTCTTGCTCACACCTCCTCGGCCTTCACGCCACAACCCTGGGGATGGTCCCCCCGCTTGGACGCTGCCCTCTTGGCATCAGTGGGGCCGGACCTCTGTATCACAGCAGGGCCGAGGTCTCATCCATCTGTGGCCCCTGCCCCAGCCCACAGAGCAGCCCCCAGACCCCTTCATAGGGTCCTAAGACGCTTGGCTCCTCCTAGGATGCCAGGTGCCCGCAGGAGCTGGCCATGGGGGGCGACTTCTAACCAGGGCACAGAGAGACAACGGCAGCACCACCTGCCTCGCTGACAAGGGCTCAGAATGACCGATTTCACGCCTCAGTGTCCTCTCTCCTCGGGGCGCTTCTCAATAGAGGAGCCTGACTCAGTGGGCGGCCAACCGCGACTCATCCTGAAAGAGGCTGACTCCCGGTACTACGTGGACCTCCTCCTGCTCGACGGCCATTTCTCTCCCTCCGAGGGGCCCAAGGGGCGGCAGGGAAGCGGACAAGCAGGTGCTGGGGGCCTCCCTGGGGACCTGCACCCCTGCTGGCAGCTGTGAGGGTGGCGGGGGACATCCCAGCCAGGGGGCGGGGGAGGCAGCCATAACAGACTGCCACAGGCGGGCGGCTTCAGACAGCAATGGCCCCATGGGGCTCTGGAGTCTGGAGGCCCAGGGCGGGGGTCTCAGGGCTGGCGGGACCCCGTGTTCTGCACCGGCCCGGGGACCGGGTGGGGATAAGGAGTCCCTGCCGTACACCTGGAGGCCACGAGGGCAGCAAGCCCACTTCACAGACGAGGAAAGCAATGCCCAGAGATGACGTCGCCCTGACACGGCCGGGAGCAGGGGCCTCGCCGCCACCTCTGCCAGCCCACTTGGGACTTCACAGGACACAGCCTGGCCCACTGCAAGGGCCCCTGCTGCCTTCTAGAAAGATCTGCCCCCGAGCCTCACCAGCACCACCACTAATGCGTCTGACCAGGCACACCCCACAGGCAAGCTGTGGCGAGGGGACCCGGGAGGCCCGGGTGCTGCTCAGAGCTGGGGACAGGGCTGGGTGGGGACGGGTCTGTGCCCCAGCAGCCGCCACACTGGCCACCCAACGACGGGACGGGGCCGACGGCCTCTCTCCCGGGACAGCATCCGGCCCTTGCCTCGCTCCATCAATGACCGAGATGACAGTCCAACGTGGTGTGACAGGGAAACTGAGGCACATGCAGAGGCACTGCCCATGCAAGCAGGGGTCGCTAGCCCCGGTCCTGTGGCCAGGGAGACCCCAGGAGGCTCCACTCAGGTAAGGCTAACATCTGGGGATACTAAAGCCCGTCTTCCCCAAAAAAGACCTCAGAGTGTCCCCACCTCAGTCCTCAAGCCAGTGAGGGGCCCCCAGATGACCACCTCCCACCAGGGGGCTCCCCCAGGTGCCGATAGCTGGGGAGGGGAGAAGGAATGAGACAGCAGGGTGGCTCCGGGCCAACAGAGGGGAGGGCTCCCCGAGGGGGGCTCCCAGCACTGCCCCCTCCGCAACCCCACCTGGAGCCTGCCCTCAGGGACAGGCAGAACCCAGGTGGGACAGTCAGTGACCGGGAGTCCCCACTGTGAGCCACACACACCCCCAAAAAGGCCCAGGGCCTCAGAGGTGGTCTGTGCTCACCAGGCTTCGGGGGCTTGCCCAGCTCCTGACACTTCCCCTGCCACCCAAGACAGCTCTGCATCCAGACCCCTGGCCTTGCCCCCACCTCTGCCACCTGCTCGGTGATGACTTTTATTAATGCCAACACCCTGTGTCACCAAACAGTCCACCCACGAGGAAACAGCCCCACTGCCATCAGTCCTCAGTGGCAGAGGCACCCAAGGTCAGACGAGTCCAGCGGGGCCAGCTGAGGCCTCAACCGAGACCTTCTCTGCAGGAGCTGGGTCCGCAGGCGTGGAAGCCCGGCTGCGGGTGCCCTTGCCTCGGCTGGTCTACACCCCTCGGGGGCCAGAGGGGCCTCTTCCCCGAGAGAGCGTGGGGTTTCCAGGTCCTCCCCCTGCAGCCCTGCTCCCAACTTGGGCAAACGACCCAGGGCTAGACCGAGGGTGGGTGGGCAGCACTGGGAGGACACCTTGGTCCTCGTCGGCCACCCACCCGAGGACGGGGTGCTCTGGCATCCTGGGTTGATGCTGCACTGGGCCTCAGAACGCAGGCGGCGACCACACCCACCCAAGGCTCTCTCTGCCCACAGCTCCTGCTCCCAGCAAGCACCCAGGCAAGAGGACAAAGGAGACCCCGTTTAGCACATTCATCAACCTTCCCTGCTAATCAAACCCTGGGGCTCTCACCGCCCGCCACCAATGGCCACTTCTCCCCGTCTGCCTGGGCCCACCCCCGCCCGGCGAGGAGTGTGCGTAGAGGCCAGGGACACCGGCGGCCACGTGGCGGCGGCGGCACACCCCCTGCACCACGGCAAGCTGCTACTCCGTCCCCATCTGTCATCCTCGGCGGGCACAGCGCTCTGGGGACGGTGCCCGGACCTGCTGCCAGCTCTCCTGAGCCGGGCAGGGGCCCAGAGCCAGCAGGCTCCTTCCCTGAGCCCCACCCCCACCATCTCCGACCAAGGATCAGGCCGTCCATCACTGCTCAGGGCACGACCAGCTAACTTCACCTCTGGTTCTGCCCAGGCTAAGCGGCCAGTCTTTAATCTCCAGCCTGGATATTCAACCTGGGCCCATGAGACGTACAGTTGTCCCAAGTTATGCCAACGCTGACCACCAAGGAGAGGAGAAACTCCCCTTCTGTGCAGGGAGGTGAATGCCCACTCGAGGGGGGGCTGCGGTGGTCCCCGCTTCCCACAGCGGGCTCGGCACAGGCGGCTGGACCGATGGCTCGGCTGACATCTGCATAAACAAAGGTAACGCGTTCCTCGCCTGACCTTGACTCCTGGCCGCGGCTTGGACTCAGCCGGCAGAGCTGCTGTGGACCCACCCCCGGAGCGCCTGACAGGCCGCCCCTCCCCCGCATCCTCCCACCCTGACCCTGGAACTGGACGTCTCCTCTGCAGCTCTGGGAGCCCAGCCTGGTGGGCCCGTGTCGCCCTTGGCTCTCAGCCCTCACGGGAGGCGAGCGGAGGACGCAGGACCACCTCTGAGCACTCCACCAGGCTGGGAAGGGCGGTTGCACCTGGCCCCGACTGGAATGAAGTTTGGATGCTTGGACTGTGGTGATGCCCTTGAGTCCAAGAGCTTCCTCTCAGGGCTGGCAGCAGCCACGTCCTCTGGACCTGTGGGATACCCGCGCTCCCCTCTCCCAGCCCCTGGCCCTCTGCTGCCCTCACCAACCTTCCAGCCCCATCTCTCTCAACTTCCCGCAAAGCCTGGCCCCCAGGCCTCCCCTCCCTAAGGAGCAGTCACAACCCCAGCTAGAGGCAGGGCAGAGCCCTGGGCCCCCAGGCTGGCCCACCACCCACCGGAGCCCACCCTCACTCTGCCTCCTCACAGCCCCACAAACTCCCAAGAGCGAGCTCCGGGCCTGGGCCACTACGCCGGTGTGCCACCTGCCACATGCCCAGATCTCCTCCCCACGGCCCACCCTGCCCCTCGCCCTCCTTCCCGTCGGCTATACGGGCACCCCCACTTCACTGTCCCCCTGCTGGATACTCTCCCCTCGGCATGCCCCATCCAGGTCTTTGTCCTCACACAGGCTCCAGTGCCCACCCCACCGTCCGAGGTCCGAGGGCCCCCACCTGCCTCAGTCACAGGGGTCAGGCCAGCCTGGGGCAGGGGCCTGACCATGAGACGTTTGCCAAGGCCAGGCGTTCAGAGGGCCCTCCCCACTCTGCATTGCTCCCCAAGTCCCCCCACCAGGGACTCGCTCCACCCTGAAGCTCCCAGGTGGGCAAACATGGGCCCCAAGGTCCGTTAACGCCAAGGACAACCCAAACGATAAAGGCTCTGGGAGCCAAAGGATGGTGAACCGGAGCCCCTGTGCGGTGCAGGCAGTACTGGCTGAGTGGGGGCCTTGTGGGGCCGGGGATTCAGCAAGGCAGGAGTTCTTCAGGCCACCCTAGGCCTCGCTCAGCCAGGAACCAGAGCTCTCGCCAAGATAGTTCCCAGCAGCACCGGGGCTGCACCCCGGCCAGCCCCAGCCGCAGAAGCAAGTCTGTGGGGCCCACAGTCCCTGCCAGGGCCCGGCCTGCTGTGGGCGCCATCTCCTCCCTCCTCCCCAGTGAGAACTGAGCCTGAGTCCGTCGGGGTAGCCCGGCACGGAGGGTAAGCTTGGCCTGCTGGCGTCACGCCCACTTCCTGGCAGGGACGCGATGACGTCACGCGGGGACGGGCTTCAACAGGCACTTGGCAGACCCCTGCCCTGCCGTCATCCCCGGGGGCCTCTCCCCACCGCCAGGGAAGGATACGCTGCCCCCACGGCTCCCCCAACGCTGGGTGGGAATGCCCCTCCCCCTCCCCTGCAAGGCTCCCATCTCGGCCCCATCTGTGTCTTTCCTTCCTCGCAGGATCAGCTGTGGGGGTGGGGAGGCTGCCTCCCCCACCCTACACTACCCCAGGAGGCAGGGACACATCCGGACACATCCGGCCCCACCCAGGCAGGACACAGGGTTCGGCGGGAACCCACACCTGCCCCAGGAACACCTCGAGGCCAGTTGGTGGCTTCAGAGACTAGCGGACCCGTCCCTGCGACTCTCCTTCCTGTCAGAACGAGGGCACGAGCACCGGGGCCACGGGGAGGCCGGGCGGGCCCCAGCAGGGACAGGCAGCCCAGAGTCCCTGGCAGACACGGCGCCCCAACACGGCTGAGAAAAGCTAGGCCGACGGTCGGTGCAATCGGCGCAACTGTCGTGTTCACATCCTGATCCAGCCAGGCCAAAGGGACTTCCGGTCTGTGACGGAGCCTCCGCCCGGCCCCACCCTCCCAAGTGACCCCAGCTCGGAGCTCAGGCCCAGGGCTCATGGGACAGCTCCGGGCTGTCCCGGGCCCCTGACTTCCGACCGAGGCAGCTCCTCTGAGACCAGTTCGGATGTCCTGATGCCGCTGAGACAGTGTTCAAGGGGGTCCCTCGAGGCAAGGTCAGCAGGAGAGGAACGGCCCGTCCTGCCCACGTGGGACCTGGGGGCATGTGGAGCCCGGGGAGGTGGGCACAGGCGGGACGGGTCCCTTCCAGACGGGTGCCCTCTCACAGTCCCGGGGGACAACCGTGGAGCAGCGTGATGGCCGAGTGTTCACGGACGCCATGAAGGACTGAGGCTCGTCCCTACCCAGGCAGGGCTGTGCCAAACACGTGGCCGTCAGAGCCAGGACGGGCTCGCCCAGCTCTGCCCTTCAGCATCCGGATGACCTTGACACATCCTTCCCCATCTCAGAGCTCCTGGACGTGGGGCGTTTGGAGCCTGGGCCTTGGGGGATGCCTCCCAGAGGGTCCTGCCATCCCCAAGCCCCCAAGCACCCCCTTGGTCACCTTCTGCTCCCTACACACCTGCAGCCCGTCTCCCTCGCTCTCGCAGAGACTGAGGCCAGGCCCCCTTCCTCCAAGCACTCCTGGCTCCCCCCCTACGCTCCGCCCGTGTGCCGGGATGGCGGCAGCTGTGTCGCAGGCGAAGCGGAGTCAGGAACCCCGGGATCCCGGGCAGCACATAACCCAGCCGGGCTAAAACACACAGATCCCACCCACCTTCTGCTATAAATAAACCTGTGTAGGAGACACAGCACTCGCCCCGAAAGTTCTAAGACAATTATATTTTTCAGAAGCAAATCAATAAAGATAAGGGCCGTCCTTGGAGGCTCCTCTGCCTGGGATGAAGTCACCCTGGCATGCACGTGTTCACTGGTGCGGGCGTCTACCTGGGGGTTCCGCAAAGGTTCAAGGATAAGACACGGGCCCGCCCCCAGCTTCCCGTGCTGACTGAACCCGGCTCAGGCTGGGCCTGGTGGACAGCGGCTGGGGCTCTGCCAACCCTTGGGGAGCATGGAGTCACTTTACAGAGTGTGGGTTCCCTGAGCAAATCCGATGATCCCTCCCTCTCAAGTTCACTCTTTCAGGAGGGATTTGAGGCCTCGCGGTGCGGAGGCTGAGGTCCTGGAAGGACCCTCTTGCTACAGGCCACCTGGGGTCCCAGGCAAAGCCCTGGCCACACCGACCGCCCACAGCCCCCACTGCCTCCTGCAGAGCCACCCCTCCCAACTCCCGGGAAGCTGAAGAGCTCTGGAAAGCCTCAGCCGTGGCCCGCACGGGCTTCCCCAAGCCAGCCAATCCCCCACCTGTCCAGGCCTGCCAGCTTATTTTAGGTTCTCTCTGAGGCTGGGACACACACCCTCGCTCCAGGCCAGGCATCTGCTGGAGGTCACACCCAGCCCCGCTCGGCCAGGGGCCTCCACAAGCCCACTCCACCCGGCAGAGGGGTGTTTCCACGGGGCCAAGAGTGAATCGATCCTGGGGTCTGAGTTTTGCTTCCGACGTCTCCCAGGGTGGAGGGCATCGGGGGCACCCCACATCACTGGGTTTAGGGCTGGGAGAGTCAAAGCGTGCCAGAGGTGCTGGCGGTGAGGAGGATGAGGGTCTGTCTGGCCGTGCTGCAGACAGACCTAGTGCTCCAAGTGAGGGAGCAGGAAGCCGACCACCCATCCTCTCCCAGCCCAGGAGTCCCGGGGACGCCAGGGGTGCTCCTGGCGGCAGGAATGAGCCACCGTCTGCTCTTCCCAGGCTGAGAGCACCGTCCAGCCCCCAAGATCAGGACAGCGCCAAGTCCCTCTCCGGCTACCAGAGCTTCCTCCTGTCAGGCCACAAAGCCCAAGAGGACAGAGCCTCAGGACGCCCGGGGACAGGGCCTGGGTCACGTGATGCTGTTGGCCCCAACCCACCTCTCCTGCCAGAGGGCTCATCCCACCTCTGTGGGGCCACCCAGCCAGCACCCTTCCTATACACAGCAACACAAACCACGTCCCTGGAAGCCCTGAGGGACGCAGCCAGCCCCGAACACCAGGGCCAGGCTCCAAAACTCTCTTAGCCAAGAGGGGACAGAGCAGCCAGACCCGGGGCGGGGGAGTCCAGGTCCTGCTTGGGGACGGGGCAGCCAGACCCAGGGCTGTGAGGACAGAGTCCAGGCCCTGATCGGTTCTTTCCCGTCTCTGGCCTACATACGTTTGGAAACAAGGAACGCAGGCCTCGGCTTGGGGCCAACCGCCTGTCCCAACCCATCCAGTCCCCTCTAGCCCCTTCCCCAGGGACTGCCAGCACCGCCCCAGTGACCCCCACACCCAGTCACTCTCCACCAGAACAAAGGGGCATGACCACCTCCTGCCTTGGCCATGGAGAGGAGACAAACCTACAGCCGCCCTTCAAGGCCGGGCCAGCTCCTCAGCCAAGGGCCAAGCCCACGGCCCCCAGGGACGCCCACCTACCCACCCGCAGACACCACCCTGGGGCTCGAGGCGCCAAGGCTGCCTCAGCAGCCGGTGAGGGGCTCTAAGCCAGCCCTCTGGCCAGGCTCGCTGCCCCTGGGACCCCACAGCCTCCTCCTCCTCTGTGACCAGAGCTGAGTCTGACTCACTCGGTGTTTGGATTTGGGATGGAGAAACACCGGCTTTATGACTTTTTTGGTCCAGATTCCTCTTTTGTGTTTAATATTTGTACAGTTAAACACACAAGATAGGAAAGTGTACACACGTCGCTCCTGACCCCAGCCTGTCTCCCCACCTCCGACAGGGTATGTGTGGCCACGGTGTCCACCCTGTCCTGGGCAGCCCACCATCCATCCCCAGGCCCGCAGCGGCAGCCACTGCCTGGCCACCCAGCTGCTAGCTCAGACGGGCCGGTGGGGAGACCTGGCCCGGACACAGGCACAGAGCAAGGCCCTTCTCAGGGTGGGCAGAGACACACCCCAAAGGCTACCTGCTGGGGCAGTGGGGGCGTGGGCCAGACCTCCGTGTGCATCCCAGAAATGCCCCTGGCCCCGACCCAACTCTGTTCTGGAACCTTCTCTGAAAGTCTGTGCCATTCTCACCAGGAGTAGAAGGGACTGCCCCTTCCTCCCAGGGCAGAGAAGGGGCTGGGGAGAAAGGACTCCCCTGGGCAGTGCCAGCTGCGTCCCTGCCCCCCACCCCCAAGCTGCGCATGACTTAAATCAGCCGTGGCACCGAGTTCAGCCTGAAAAAGCAAGTTCACAACCAACGTCACCGCCTCTCTCCATGGAAAAGGCCCTGGCAGCGCTCACAGGCCCCACGGGTCTCCCCAGCACTCAGAACCACCCGGCATCGGCTGAAAAGTTTGCGACCCTGACTCCAGCTCCTCCGGCCTCCCCCTCCCCCGTGAGGGGCCTGCCTTGGGCCGGACCTTTAGAAAGCAAGGGGTGGGTGGGCAAGGGGAAATTCCCACGCGGGACAACACCCTTGGGGACTCGAGTAGTTACCACCTTCGCTTCTTCCCTCCCTCCCTGACTCCTCTCCTCTCCAAGCCCTCCATGGCTCCCGGCTCCGCTTCCACCTTCCTTCTCCGTCCGGAGCCAGCTCTGGGACAGGAAGCCCCGTGGCCCCCTCAAGCCCGCCCCACGGCCACCAGGCTCGGAAGAGCGCCGTCCTCGAGCCCCTGCCCTACACCCCCGCGTGCCCGGACCACGCCAGGTCCCACGAACGAGAGCGTGCGCGCGGGGGCGCACGCCGAGGGAGTCCCGCGCCCCGGGCCCCGCGCCCGCCCCCAGCCCCCCGCCCCCCGCCGGCCGGGAAGGATATGGGTTGCAGACCAGCCAGAGGCACCAGCTGCGCGGCCGCGTGGTCTGCCCGAGGCAGAAGAAGACCGTGGCCGCCAGGGCCGGGTACGGGACGCGCTGCTCCTCGTCGGCGCCCAGCTCCGCGCCGCGCTCGGCCGCCGGGCTCTCGGGGGGCGACGCGCCGGGCTCGGACCCCCGCTCCAACTCGCGTCCCGGCGCCCCGGGACTCGCCGGGGACGCCCCCGCCGCCGCCGCCGCCGCCGCCGCCGCCGCCGCAGGGCCAGGGGGCGGCGCGCCCAGGGGCACCCGGACCTCGTCGGCTGCCCGTGCGCCCTCGATCATGGTGGCGGCCGGCAGCACCTGCGGAGGACAGGGGGTGACCCGGGGCCGTGGCGACGCCCCCGCCCTGCCTCTGCCGGCGCGGAGCTGCGGGAACAGCCGCGGCCGCCGGGATGTCTTTGTCTTTTCTTATTAGAGACAAACGCGCCCCCCGCCCCCGCCCGCCCCCTCCCTCCCTCCCTCCGGCGAGGGCTGCGCGGCCCCACCCCCACCCCCACCCCGGGGGGAAGCCGGGCGGGCGCTCAGGGGCTCCCTGGCCGGCTCCGCGCGAGTTGAAGACGGTCCCGGGCGCGCAGTGGGGCGCGCATCCTCGCCGCGTCTCACCTCGGTCCGCTGGCCGGCGGCGTCCCCGCGGGCATCGCCCGGTCACCGTGGACCCCGCTCGGCGCCCGGCCCCGGCCCCGGCCCCGCGCCCCCAGCCCGCCCGGCCCCCGGCTCCTGCCCGCCGCTGGACTCCGGCTCCGGCTCGCCCGGAGGTGAGGGCGGCGACCCCGGCGCGGCGCGGAGGCCGCCGGGCGGACGGGCGAGGCCGGGGCGGGGGGCACGGGGCGCGGGGCCGGGGCCGGCGAGGCAGCGAGCGAGCCTCGAGCCGGTCCGCGCGCAGCGCAGGAAACTTCGGGCTGAGCGGCGGGGGGCGGGGCCGGGGCGGGGCCGGTGCGGCGGGGGCGGGGCCAGAGCTGCCGGGAGAGGGGCGGGGCCGGCGCGGGGCGGAGAAGGGGGGGCGCCGGGGAGGATCCGCCCCCGGCCTGAGACGCGCGCGCCCGAGTCACCCCTCCCCGTCGCAGCCCGGCGTCCCGCCCCGCCCAGGGCCCGGGCATTGGACCCCGCCCGCGCCCCCTCCACGCCCCGCCACTGCGCTCCGTGCTCTCTGTGCTCCCTCCAGTGCCGGGCGCCGGGAGCACCAGGGGGCGCTCGCGGGAGGCTCCGGCGGGGTGGGAGGGGGAGCAACTGCGGGGGCGGCCGAGCCTTGGATGCCGCGCCCCTCCCCCTCCCCTTGCCTCCCCTCCCCCTCCTGCTCCCGCTCCCCACCTCCGCGCCCGCCGCCGCCGCCGCCCCCCACTGCGATGCGGGCTGGGGTCGGCGGAGGGGCGGGGACCGAGCGGGCGTGGAACGCGAGCCGCGGCTGTGACCGAGAGGGTGCGCGCCCCTCCCCCCCCGCGTGTGTCCTGTGTGTGCCCGCGCGCGTGTGTGAGGGACGCAGGGGCAGATGGGGTGTGCTTTGCGCTGGGAGCCCGCGGGTGGGATTCTGGGCACTCCTGCATTCGCGTCTCTCCCCGACACGCACACGCGCGCACGGGCAGGTTTCGCGAACTTGTCCCCGTGCCCAGCCCCCTCCCGCGTGGGGCTCTGGGGGACCCTGGGGACGGCGGGCTGTCCTTCTGCACCCCCACCCCCGCTGCCACACTAGACGCACCAAGGATCCCCCGAGGAGAAGTGCAGGCCCCTCGCCCTGCCGGCAGCTGCTCCTTCAGTCGGGCGTGTGGAGGGGCCTTCCCCTGGGCCCCCGGAGCGAGTGGCTTGATCGGGAGGGGGTGGCCCATGTCCCAGGGAGGGGTCGCCGCACCTCGAGGTGCCAGCAGATGGGGGCAGGTGCCCAGGCCACGGACCCCCACCTCCGGGGCACCCCTCCAGGCTGGGAGGGTGTTTTTGCTTCCGGGACCACCCCTTTGTGCACCGGGAACCTTGAGCTCCCAGATCTGTGCCCCAGCACGCCCACCAACAAGGGGCTCCTGGTAGTGGGAGAGACTCCTCCTCCCTCTAGACAAAGAGGCCCGGCTCCAGGGCCCTTGGGGTGGGCAGAGGGCCGGGAATACCCCAGAACTGGAGAGGCTGTGGGGAGGCTGTGGCATCCCACCTGCAGGTGAGCAGCAGAGAAGCAGGACCTCCAATGGGATGGCCACGCCATGCTGGGAGAAGACCAGACCTTGCCCAGCTGGGGCCCAGAGGGACACACAGCACCTAGAGTGGGCCACGGAACTGGAAGGCAGGAGCGTGGGGGCCCAGCTGGGGTACAGATCCATTCAGCAGCATCTCCTCCTGCATGTGCGAACTTTTCAAGAAAAGGAAAACATTTACTCTATTTTGATGCAGCTGCTCAGTGATGGAGGGCCCCAGCTGGAGAGTGAGGTCTTCAAAGAGGAATTAAGTCCCCAGCCACAGAGGAGAAGGACCTCAGAAAGCCCAGGGCTTTGGACATATCCCTGGAGGGAAGCTCCAGCAGGTGGGGAGACATGAACGCTAGATCGGGGTCCTGGCCAGAGGGCACTCAGAACCTGTGATCTTTTTCTCAACACCTTGCTCGTTAAAAGTTAAGGCAGCCAGGCACGGTGGCTCACACCTGTAATCCCAGCACTTTGGGAGGCGGAGGTGGATAGGATCACCTGAGGTCAGGAGTTCAAGACCAGCCTGGCCAACATGGTGAAACCCCTTCTCTACTGAAATACAAAAATTAGCCAGGTGTGGTGGTGAAACTGTTTCTGAGCTGGGTGGCATGGTGGGGGGTGGGGGGGCAGATAGATGAGGTTGGGGCCTCTGTGAGGACAAGCCGGCAGCCAGAAGAGAAGCAGGGGCTCTTTCCAGCAGCAGCAGCAGCCGGTGCAAAGGCCCTGTGGCAGGCAGAAGGGAGCCAGGGAGCAGGAGGACCCAGA
>CAUYLG010038027.1:0-18897 GCA_963573385.1 Cacajao melanocephalus | reverse complement strand
TGGGCAACAGAGCAAGACACCATCTCAAAAGAACAAAAAAAGAAAAACAAAACCAAAAAAACCCACATTGTTTCCTGAGTCTAATTTAGGATAGTTTTAGTAGAGAAAAAAGTCTGCTTTCAAGAAAAACATAAAAACATAATAGCTTCACTTAAATAACTTATTGAAGACGTCCAATTATGATACAGCTAACATATACTGGAACTGTGCAATAGAATGAAATAGATAAATTCATTAACAGAGTTTAGTTTTCCTTCTTTGTGGGGAAAAAAGTAACCAAATGTTTGTGTTCCTAAGCTGCCAACTTTTTTTGGGGGGGGAGACAGAGTCTGGCTTTGTTGCCCAGACTGGAGTGTAGTAGTGCTATCTCAGCTCGTTGCAACCTCTGCCTCCTGAGTTCAAGTGATTCTTCTGCCTCAGCCTCCCAAGTAGCTGGGACTACAGGCATCCGCCACCACACTCAGCTAATTTTTGTAATTTTAGTAGAGACGGGATTTCACCATACTGGCCAGGCTGGTCTTGAACTCCTGACCTCAGGTGATCCGCCCGCCTTGGCCTCCCAAAGTGCCGGAATTACAGGCATAATCAAGCTTTCCTTACGACCACTCCACCCAAAATACATCCAAATTCCCACCCTAGCACTAGGAATAACACAATGCCTCCTATGTAACTCATCAATAGGTTAATTTTCAACACAAAATATAAAACAAATCCAGTGTTGTTATTTTGATGTTTTCCTTTCCTGTCCTTTAACAAAAAAAGTTTCAAAACTAAAGTAGATGTAGTTTTCCAAGTAGAGTTTACTTGTTGACAGATGCCCAGTCTTTTTAATTATCCGAGTGGCCCTGCTTGGGGTGGAAAATGTTCAGTCACGTTTAGTTATAAGATCTCCTCTGACACCTATTTGAAAGGGAAAATGCAAGCCAAACCCTGTCCGCTCTACTCTGGAAAAATCAGTCTGTGGTAGTATTGAGAGTAGAATGTATCACTCTGAATCTCTCCCGTGTCCAAGCAAGAACGATGAGAATTTAAAGCTATAAACCTAGGAAAATATTTCAGACATCCTGCTTCAAAAAAGAAGACAGATTTACAAGCTGTGGTTTCAGTACCCCATCAGGTCGTCTACAAGTCAAAGGTAAAAGAGAAGGGTTGAGAGGGAACGATTCGGTTTCTCGTGAATGGACTGCCCCACGAGGTATGCCAGCTTGTGGGCATAGTGGCAAGGTGCTGGAACTCGAATGGTGCCCTTTAGTAGAAAAAAAGAAAAACACAACTAAATTTTTTTCACTTTACATCTTTCCCTAAATTTAAGTTCGTAGAAGCCAATTCAGATGTCCAACATTGTTTAATCTTGAATATTAGATTTAAAATAGCTAAAGAGAAAAAGTAAAAAGTACTTACTGGCAAATTATAATACATGTGGCATAGACAGTAAGTTAAACGCTGCACTGTATCTGGGCTCAAGCCAATCGTGTCATAGATGACGTTATAATGAGTGGGGGTAACAGTCCCCTCTCTCACAGACTGACTCACGATAAAAAAGTCATACCTGGAATTATAGGACATGTGGGTATTAGCTCATTTGAAAAAGAAGGTATAGTAAAGCTAACGTCTGAAATGAAAACATTTAGTATAACAGCTTACAAAGATCTATTCTATAGACTTAAGTTTCCTTTACATTTAGAAACCTGTCTAACTGATAACGATTTGAGAAAACAAATCTGTAGAAGGCAATTAGATAACTGACACAGATAGTAACTCTGCTAGGATTCTGACTTCAAGTATATGCGCTGAAACCTAAAGGAAAAAACAAGACTGGCACATTTGATCTGATATGAGTGTAGATAATTATGTTCAGAGATCCTGGGATGAAGGCCTGCTGCCTGAGAATCACTGGACTATATTTAACTTCTTCGACAATACAAGAGGTAAGATTGATGTATGTGTATTATGTTGAATTTATTTTTATGTGTATAATCTAATGTTGTACTTTATAGTACTTTTTATTTGCTCTTCTCTGTAATCCTTTCCTGCCTTCTACTAGATTGATCAAATGTTTCTGCTTTCCTTTCACTTCCCCACAACTCTTGGTATGAATGTCACGATTTCCCACTGTCGTTTCACATAAGTCTTTCATTTGTATAACTGACTTAACAAGTATAAAGCATCAGAAGCTTTTATCATTTTCCTTAATAACTGAAAAATCTTAATATGCTTAACCTCATAACTCCTTTTCTATGTAAGTGTTACATTCAGTATTTTAGGTCCTATTTTAATATACCCTATAAATTAGCCATTTATGAAATCAAGGGTTTTTTATACTCCATCGTTACTGATCAGCATTGCTTCTTGCATATCATTCTCTCTTAACTGTTCGATTTCCTTTTTCCTAAAATACAGTCTTTTGGGTAGTTCTCTCAAGTTAGGGGCTGGTGAATCTGTTAATGTATATACTATATATAACTGAGCACGTTTGTATTTCACTGCCACCCTTGATAAGTTAGCTGGGTATCAAATTCTAGCTTGATGGCTATTTTTAAGCATTTTAAAGATACTTCATAGTATTCTGGTTTCCACTCTTGCTGAATGTGATTTTTATTGTTTCTAAATATTTATTCCTCTAGTTGCTTTTAAATTTTCTTATGCCTGCTGTCTGAAGTTTCACCGTAACATTTCTAAGAGTGAACTATTATTGATCTTTGCTCAAATCCTTTTATTCTTCAGTCTGAGGATTCAGAATCTCAGACTTTCTCTTTGAATATTGCCTCACCCCACGACACTCCCATCATATCTTATCTACTACTGAAACTTCTATTTGATATTGAACAAATCTTATTTTGCCTTACATTTTTCTAAACGTTTTTTTCATATCTTCCATATCTTTATGACTCTCCACTGCATTTGGGAATTTTGTGAACATATGTTCCAGTTAACAATTGTTTTTTTATGTCTAACCTTCTCTTTAACCCTTCCACTGATTTTTCTTCATTTCAATTATATTCATGTTTATTAGATATTCAAATACAAATTGACCTTTATATTCGACATTCTTATGGCCTTTATTCCTTTTTGTATCTTTTATTATTTCAATATGTTTTTACATAAAATGTCTAGAACCATTTCATCTTTTGGAAGTTGTGTGTCTAATCCTAATGTCTTAAAGTCTGGCCTCTCACTCATAATGATTTGCTTCCTCATAACAAGAAAAAGACTTCTAATTCACTGTTCGGAATTACTTCCTTGTCTCCAAGAACAACAGGGCTAACTATATGAAACGAAATCATTTTGTAGCTTATGCAGTATTACTTGCTGAACACATCATTTCCTTGTTCAGATTCTTAGGATAAGTGTCATACAAAATGTTTCACATAAGAAAAACTGTTCTCTTTTTGCACACTGCTATTTTTAAGCAGAAAGAAATTTTAAAAATAGAAACCTCTGGCCGGCCATGGTGGCTCATGCCTGTAATCCCAGCACTTTGAGAGGCCAAGGCGGGTGGATCACTTGAGGTCAGGAGTTTAAGACCAGTCTGGCCAACATGGTGAAACCGTGTCACTACTAAAAATCCAAAAAATTATCCAGAGGTGTGTTGGTGGGCACCTGTAATCCCAGCTACGCAGGAGGCTGAGTCAAGAGACTTGCTTGAAGCTGGGAGGTGGAGGTGGAGGTTGCAGTGAGCCAAGATCATGCCACTGTACTCCAGCCTGGGAAACAGAGCAAGACTCCATCTCAAAAAAATATATAATTAAAAATAAATAAATAAATAGAAACCTCTCAGGGTACTGCATAAACATTTTGATGGTCATGATATATTCAATATAATTTGATTTGTGATGACTCTAAATTGTCAATATAAACATCACTTGCTATCTTTTGTTTTCATAACTAAAAGGGTTTTAGGGCCACACTGAAGTTAATTCTTACGGGGTCACAGACATTTATAAAAGTTTGATGAAGAAACTTCAACAACCAGAAGACTAATCGCAATTTCTAGATCCAAATGAGGAATCCCTGCCTAATAGTAAGAAAACAGAGACCAAATTAGCTGTAAAGAATCAGAAATGCTTTAAGGTAAAGTTATTGGAATTAAGTGATTGTGCTGAACTGAAGCAAATTGAGGAAAGTATAGATCCAGATGCAAAAAAACACAGGTGGCTTACCATTCATTCCTAGTCAACTCTACGTCAATAACTGTTCCTGGACGTGGATTTTCAAAATACCTTCCACATTTAAGAAAAAATCTAGTGTTTATTCGTTTCTTCACCACAATGAAAGCTAGAGCGAGACTTTAAACAAGTAGGGTAAGTGTCACTATGTTTACTCAGGCTTATCACAGAAGCATAAGTGTATTAAAATATGTTTTACATTCAGGACCCATTAAGAAGAATGGACAGCAACCCTCCTTACACCCTGATTTTACTGTCTAAGCTCCATGTGCCCGATTAAAGCAGTAAATGAGGAGGTATTTACTCACAGCCACCCACATCCCAGGGGAAGGGTCCCTTCCTCCCAAATTTAGGACCATTCTTACATTGCTGCTGGCAGTGGGCCCTCATAAAACAGAGTTTTACAGAAGTGGAATTTTGTAGGTTTAGTAAGTCTTAGGGCTGGAGATCCCCTCCAGCTGGGGACACGGGATAGAAGAAGGGTAAGTACAAACTACTGGCAGGCTACATTCATGGATTTCCTCCTCGAGACAGAGCCTCACTCTGTCCCCCAGGCTGGAGTACAGTGGTGCAATCTCAGCTCACTGCAACCTCTGTCTCCCGGGTTCAAGCGATTCTCATGGCTCAGCCTCCCAAGTAGCTGGAATTACAGGCGCAAGCCACCACGCCCAGCTAATTTTTGTATTTTTATTAGTAGAGATGGGGTTTTGCTATGTTGGCCAGGCTGGTCTCAAACTCCTGACCTCAAGTGATTCGCCCACCTCAGCCTCCCAAAGTGTTGGGATTACAGGTCTGAGCCACTGCACTCAGCAGTTCATGGATTTCCATGGCTATCTGAAGTGAACAAGCCCTCCCATAGCAAGACTTGAAAGAAAATGGGAAAAAGATTCACTGGGGCTTTGCGGTGGAAGCAGCCTGCTACTGCCAGGATCCAGTTCTGCTTTGCATTCTGACTTGGGTGTAAAACGCAAAAATCAAAGCAGAAGGGTCTTTTTTCCCTCCCCACCCATCCACAGAAGCCACTATTTATATCAAGCGCCTACCCTCATCACATATTGTATTGGTGTTTTCCCCAAAAACCATCTGTTTTCAAAGACTGAAATGTAGGGCTAAAATCCACACCGTACAATTTTTTTTTTGAGACAAGGTCTCACTGTGTCACCCAGGTTAGAGTGCAGGGCTCCTAGGCTCAAGTGACCTGCCCACCTCAGCTTTGAGTAGCTAGGACTGCAGGCACACACCACCATGCTTGGCTAATTTTTTCTTTTTTTTTTTTTTTTTTTTTTTGAGACAGTCTTGCTGTGTCGCCAGGCTGGAGTGCAGTGGCGCGATCTTGGCTCACTACAATCTCCGCCTCCCGGGTTCAAGCAATTCTCCTGCCTCAGCCTCCTAAGCAGCTGGGACTACAGGTGTGCACCACCATGCCCAGCTAATTTTTGTATTTTTTTAGTAGAGATGGGGTTTCATCATGTTGACCAGTATGGTCTCGATCTCTTGACCTTGTGATCCAACCGCCTTGGCGTCTCAAAGTGTTGGGATTACAGGCATGAGCCACTGCGCCCGGCCTTCTTTTTGTTTTTGTTTTTGTTTTTTTTTTTGTAGAGATAGGGTCTCACTATGTTGCCCTAACTGGTCTTGAACTCCTGGGCTCAAGTGATCTGCCCACCTTGACCCCCAGAGTGCTGGGATTACAGGCATGAGTCACTACACATTACAATTAATACAACCTACTTGTTAGGAGAGATGGTTTTTAAGTAAGTCGACATCTGTTTTGCTTCCTGGTCAAGCAATGCTTGAAGCTGACCATCTCCCACTCCATCTCGATACACAATAATAGAACGTGGCATCGATGATTCGTTTTCACACCAGACATCCAGGGCAGCTGAGAGGGAAATCAGAAACTTGTGTAAATAAACCGTAACTCGAAACAAACTAGCCTTTGCTGCTTTTGACAAATTCTAGGTCCATCCTTCAACGCTGCAGCTTTCAGGAAGTTTTACTACTTTAAAAAAAGTATCTGTTCCAGGGTCCCTCAACAACAGCACTATGGAAGTTTTGATCCAGAGAATTATTTGTGGTGGAGGTGGGGTTCAACCTATGCATGGTAGAGTGTGTAGCAGTATCTCTGTCCTCTATCCACTAGACTAAATGCCAGTAGCATCTCCACCCTAGTTGTGACACCAAAAATTAAAGGTTTGGTCACTACCAAGTGTTCTCTGGAGGCAATAGATCATTAGTGGAGAACTACAAGAACACTAACCTTTCAGGCAGGTCTGCAACTCATTCACAAGCTCTTCTCCTGTGGCCTGAATGACACATTGAGAGTGCCACCTGTTCACAGAAAAAATAAACCACCAGTTTGGAAAACAAGATTCTTAAAGTCTCATTTTGAGTCTGCATTAATCTATGAACAACAAAAAAATATATTACTATCAGTAGCTGAGGACATTTTAGCATCAATTCATACCTCCACAGAGATAAAAAAAATATTGGTCTCTTTTGATACCTTAGGCATTTCAGAAAATTTTGAGTGCTTATAGTGAAATAGAATGGAAGCATTTATTCACATGACTACAAATTAATCACACCTTACTGCACAAGACTACTGTGGTTTCACCTACGAGGGGAATGCAATGAAATGAAAGTCCTGTGCTCCCCATGGTTCCCGCTTTGGGATCAAGGCCCGGAACAGTGGCTCGTATGTGTTCCTCGTCACTGAGGAAGGGGTTTACTTTGGAATGGTGGCAGCTGTTGTGACAATGTCAACATATCCAGTAAAATTGTATGTTGCCTCAAGTTTCTATCCCCTTACTACATGCTTACTTCAGAGTAATCCCATCTGACCACCTGACATGTTGTGATGTATTTGTCTGTCTTCTCACTAGGATTTAATCCATAGGGTATGGCCAGGCACCTTAGCTCCACACGTTCACTGCCACGGTTTCAGCATCCGAACATGGTGACCACTCAAGAAAATCTGTTAACAGCTCCAGTGATGATCTGCCTTGTAATGATGGTCTCTGCTTTCTTGGGTTTGGAGTAAACAATTGTAATATTTACTTAGCTATTTGTGTTTCTCTTTGTTCACGGTATTGGCTATTTTCATAATTGTTTGGAAGTTTTTCCTCACCTTGGTTGGAAAGATTATATTTTACACTATTAAAATAAGTTTATTACTTGAAAAAAAAGCATCTAACTCAAAGTATAATTTTTCCCTATGATTGCAACATTATTTTCAAACAAAAAGTAGAGCAAAAACAGTGTTATCATATTGAAACAGCATATGACTGGGAAAAAAGTCATCATCTATAGAAATAAAGTTGGTCTTACTTTAAAGATATTTCTGAATTGTACCCAGTGGGCCACAATCATTATTAAATACAGAGGCGATTTGCGATGGTCACACATCGAGTAATGTGCAAAGGACTGCAAACTTATTCCAGGGTACAGTGTGGTTTCTACTCTGAGAACAGAAAATAGAGGGACCCTGGGAGGAAAGGAGAGCACAGGATATAGACACGCATCTCCTTTTGCAAGTACATCAGGTGCAAGTATATGAAGATGAGATTCTCTACTTGCAGATCTCTGGCCACTAATTATGTTTCAATGTCTCTACCCATGCACATCTGAAATATTTCACTATGTGTTTGTTAATGATCTCCATTAAAGACATTTACCCATTAGGGCCTATGGTAGGCAGAATTCTACCTGTTCTAATCCCTGGAGCCCGTGATGATGGCAGGATACCACCCCTGTGATTATGTTATGCTATATGGCTCAGTTGGCTTTATGATGAGTTTTCCAAATGGGTCATTTGTAATCACATGAGCTCCTGTAAAAGCAGGAATGTTTTCTTCCAGCTGATGGCAGAAGAAGAGGTCAGTTTCAAAACACAATAAGGGCTCAATGTGTCCTGGCTGGCTAGAAGATGGAGAAGGGTTTGGTATGTGAGAGAAGCCAGAACTGGCCTGCAGCTGAAAGCCGACAACAACAAAACAGGGACCTCTGTCATCCAACCACAAAGAAACAGATTCAGCCACAACGACATGAGCTTGGAAGAGGAGGGCTGCCCAGCCTCCAGATGATAATGTGGATTGGCTGACACCTTAATTTATGCCTTGTAAGATCCTGAGAGTTATAAACTACCAGATGTCTGATCAGAAGAACTGTGCAGACAGAGATGGGCATTGTCAGAAACTGCCACGTTTGGTATGTTAGGCAGCAATAGAAAATGATGTAGAGCCAGCCAACCATGCAAAATGTTCTGGGAACGTAACTTTGCCAGAAAAATCAGGAGAGCACGTGACTAATCACTCATCTGTCAAACTCCCAACCCCTTCACAAATAGTAATTAGGCTCATCTCTTCTGTTTGGTCCACAGACAGCTACCAACTAAACAACGTCTGCCAGCGCTTACTTACTTTGTTAACTCAGCATTGGTACTCGCCACAAATCCTGCTATGGATTTCTGTCGATTAACAATATCGTGGAAACAATCAATGCCAACGAACATCGTTCTTTGTACCTTATTTTTGAAAAGGTAGCGAGTTAGAATGTGAGCAAAATTTCAGCATTAACAATTAAGAGAGAATCTCAAGTTTTATCAGATCCAAGTTAAACGGAGTCAATGAAATACAACATACGTTTGTCTCCACCTTCCAGAGGGCTCCTCCCATCTTGCAGTTCATCTGCTGGGCAATCTTGGTGATGATGGCTCTTGCCTGGGCTTTCTCGATGGTCCTTTTCACCACACATTGGCTTGGAATCGGGAATGTGGTACATAGGTATTTTTTTATGTGGTCATATCTGTATTTGTCATCATTGGGCAGGACACAAATCACCTTGAAAACCAGCAAACATGATATTCCTTAAGATACAACAGTGATACAGGAAAGAAAAACCATCTGGAGCAGGCAACTTAGGTGGAAGACTGACAAGCTAGAGTCAGTTTATCAGGAAAGTATTTGAGTCCATGAGGGTGAAGGGTATAGAGCCATGTTATTGTAACAGTTATATCAATTTATGATATATTTATATTAGAAAATTATAATTAGTTATAATTATTAGTTACATTAAACAATTAGAAGGGTGAATGTGTGGAAGAAACAAAATAACATTATAAACTATAACATTAATTTGCTGTGTTTAAATCATAGTGTTATAAATTATACTTAATGTTATAAATTATAATTATAAATCACAGCAATTGCTGCAAGAGGAGATTTGGCAATATACATCAATTGCTTAAGCCTGCAACATCATTGCCATTCAACTTGTTCAGTTTCCAGGAACTTATCACCATGTTGACAAGGATGGATTAAAATCAGGCTGAAGGATACAACGGTCAGGACAGTCACCATTGACAAGACTATCACAAAGAGGAGAAACGGGGGAAAAAAAAACACTTAAGGCAGGGCCTTAGTAAAATTCTTTTAAACAACCTGAAAAATCAAGCTGCAGCTGCACAGATAAGGGAGCAAGGCCCAACACAGAAATGCCTTTGTTCTTTGTGTAATCAGCAGGCTCCCAGGAAAAAATTTCCTCCCCTTCTATGGACAGATACACAGGGTGGGCTCCGTGGGCACTTGCACAAGGGGGAGGCTTGGCTGAGACATGCCTGCAGCTGCACGGATGAGGACAGTTGCACAGACAGCTACAGACAGCGAAATTTCTTATCAAAGCATTTGTGTTCAATTGTAAAATGGCAACCCTCTCAGGCCCCCTCTCTGCTGCAGAGACCTTTCCTCTTTTGCTCCAACCTCACTCTTGGCATCCACACTACTACATTTTCTTGGCCGTGAAACAAAGAGCTCAGATAACACCTCACACAATGAGACAGCTTCATCATGATGTGCAGGGCACTTGCCGAGCAGTTTACTTGGCAAAGTTAATACTTTCAGCAACCCACTGAAATTAGTAGTAGTATTCCCATTATTACTGCTGAATAAGTAAACTTAGGAGTTACGGAAACTGCCCGAGTTCCAAGGTTTCAAATATTGGGTTGGATCTCCAGTAGGAAGCTAAGCAGTTAGGAAGACTGGTTACTAATTGGGCTGTTCCCGACTTTCTTGGGAAAATAATTATTAAATTATTTTTAACATGATGATGCTTAAGTAAATTTTTGGCAGACACCTTTTATCAGATTAAGGAAATTCTTTTCTCATTCTATACTGTTTTTCTTCCTTTCACAGGAAAGGGTGTAGATTTTCAAATGCATTGTCTGCACTGAGAAATATTTGTCCCATAGTTCAGACTAAACAGTTAATCATTTACATTTTTTCTAAAGGTGACCTATTTCAAATTTTCAAATGACTGCCATACAGTAGCTTTTGGTGTTTTAGTACTTCATTAATCACCAGCGAATCTATGCTAATGAATTATACTTGTTTCTATTTTTTTAGCCTTAGTCATCTTCACTCGACAATATCAAATTTTCATATTTTCAAAAGGACCAGCTTTTAATTTTTTGGTTTTGGTTTACAGATGAGTGGTGAAATTAGAATTATATGTACAGATTAGAAAACAGCATTATCTCAATATTAATTTTCTTAACTGGGTAACATGTTGAGAGTATGTCTATTTGTTTTCAAAATACCCATTGACATATTTAGAGATTAATGGAGCAGCATATTGCACATACATACAAATACATGGTAACTACCATGAATTACAATCATATGCATATGGTAAAGGAGAAAAAGAATGATTATACAAATGTAAAAATGGGGTATTTGTATTATTTTTCTAATTCTTCCTGTAAGTCTGAAATTACACTAAAATATAAGATTAAAGGGAATAAAAGTTTCTAAATATCTAGAAAAAATAAATGGAAGGTTTAGATTAGATTAATGCATAATTTTTTTGAGATGGAGTCTTGCTCTGTAGCCCCAGCTGGAGTGCAGTGGCACAATCTCAGCTCACTGCAACCTCCGCCTCCTGGGTTCAAGGGATTCTCCTGCCTCAGCCTCCTGAGTAGTTGGGAGTATAGGCGCGTGCCACCATATCTGGCTAATTTTTTGTATTTTTAATAGAGACGGGTTTTACCGTTTAATCAAGATGGTTTCGATCTCCTAACCTCATGATCCACACCAGGCTTAGCCTCACAAAGTGCTGGGATTACAGGCATAAACCACCATGCCTGGCCGAATAATTTTAAATAGAACATTTGTAAAATTTCCTGTTTAAAATAATGAGGACTATGTTCCCAACTGGCATTTTTATTGCAAATGTCTAATTTTCAGAAATGAGTGATTAATATTAAATGCAAAGTGACTACTTTTTATTCTTGTAGCCTTATACTAGATCTGTTTCACTTCCTGTAAAGAAAGCTGTAACCTGAATATAGTTTTGTGGCAGGCCAGTTTTCACTAACGCAGGCTTCCATCACGACTCTTCAGTACTGAGTGGTTAAGTTAAATATGAAAAGCTAAAAAAGTCAGTGCCCTTATACAAAGGCTGGAATGTAACAAAAGCTCACCATGAGTTTTGCCTAGGCCTTTCCTGGGCCTCAAAGCATGACAAAATAATGAAGGAATTCTTAACAGGACCCATTTAGGATTAAACAAGTTTTACTGGGGGTCTGAATAAACTCCCCAGGTCTCTCCACAAACACATTTATTGGAGGTCTGCAGAACTCCCCAAACCTCCATAATTTATCAGGAGACAAGGGTAATCATCCCAGCACCTGGGCCCATTTAGATTAAGTAAATTTACAAAGGCTCCAGAGGAAGGTCTTTAGAACTCAGATCTCAGTTACAGATGAAAAGTTAATCACTTATGTCTTTAGATAAATGCACACTTAAGCACAGACGTATAGCTTAGAAGGTTTTCTAAGCCCTGAAAAATTTTGTAATTTTCAGTTGGTCTGGCGATAATTTCCCGGCCTTCTCCTTATAACTAGTTACAGAAATAAGAACTCTCTTCCACTCCAGTTCATCTGCATCTCATTATTGGGTAGCAAGAAGGAGCAGCCTGACCCTCAGTTTGTTCTGGGAACACTTTCGTTTCCTCTACTTCTGCCTTACATATTCCAACTCACATTTATTCTGCCTTACATATTCCAACTCACATTTATAGGATTTTAATTTTTTTTTTTTTTGAGACAGAGTTTTACTCTTGTCGCCCAGGCTGGAGTGCAGTGGCACGATCTTGGCTCACTGCAACCTCCGCCTCCCAGGTTCAAGCGATTCTCCTGCCTCAGCCTCCCAAATAGCTAGGATTACAGGCATGCACTACCATACCCAGCTAATTTTGTTTTTTTGAGTAGAGACAGGGTTTCGCCATGTTGGCCAGGCTCGTTTCGAACTCTTGACCTCAGATGATCCACCTGCTTCAGCCTCCCAAAGCGCTGGGATTACAGGTGTGAGCCACCGCACCCGGCAGGATTTTAATTCTTTATTATTCATATACACGTGTTTCCTCATCATGACTCATTTAAAATACTGATCTGCCAGCCGTCTGTACCTGCCATAAAGAAAACACAAACATCCCCAAACATTAAGTACTTGTGAATGCCTAGTAGTGTTATTACACCAGTCATATTTGTGAAGTTCACATTTTAAGTACAACGTAAATATGTGGCCTGCTATCTTTTTATTACATCAGCATATTATCTCACACAGCCTTGTTCTGCTCCTGCCTGATGCCAGTCTTTGAAATCTGAGTCACATGAATCTTGATTCCGACTTACATACATGAATCCCCTTCTATTGCTGGTCCATGGAGATTTCCATCTGCACTTGAGCAGTTTTATAAGTGATTGTTAGTCCCTGTTTTATGGATCATTTCCAACTATTTGGGGCGCACAAGATTGTGGATATGTTTCCTCCATGCCATCTTACATAATGTCTTAAAATATTTAAGGGAATATCTTGAGAAAGAAATTGTTCCAAAAAGCAAATCTAGGATGATTAAATGAGTAAAAGTGGGACAAGTTCCTCTTCAAGCAGTAAAAGACCTTTGAAGAAAGTCCCACACTGAAAAAGGTAACCTTGAGCTTTCTAGGCAGATGCCTAGCAAGCAAAGAAATTCCTGTTATGAGAATAAAGTGAAATTCAAACAGCTGCCCAAGTCCCTTTTACTCTGATTCTAATCCTAAAATAGGATGATGCTTTGCTGGTTCCCAGTAGGGGCTTCTCTTACCCTAAGGGGGCTAGGAAAAAGAATAAAACAGTACTCAAGTAACAAGAAGTGAGAAATGAAACTTAAGGCCAACAGGATTTCAGAAAAAAGACATTAGATTTCAGAATGTGTGTGGCTCAGATAAGGTATTCTTCAGGGTGTCCTACAGGGGTGTTCCCTAGGGGCAATTGAAAGAAGAAAGTCTAGGCTTTATGTAAAACACAATAGGAAAACATATTCTGGCTTCATGGTCAAGAAACAAAGACACCTCTAGCCCTCAAGATGATCCTGGGGGAAGAAAGAAAATGAACTAGGGTAAAGAACGCAAGAAATAAAAAATTTGCTGTAGTAATTCAGATACAACATAATGACAACTTGGTCTAAGACGCTGGATAGAAGAAAGCAAAGAACAGGCTCCCAGAAAAAGAACAGGCAAATACCCGGCGCAGTGGCTCACGCCTGTAATCCTAGCACTTTGGGAGGCTGAGGCGGGCGAATCACTTGAAGTCAAGAGTTTGAGACCAGCTGGCCAACATGGTGAAACCCCGTCTCTACTAAAAATACAAAAATTAGCTGAGCGTAGTGGCGGGCGCCTATAATCCCAGCTACTCAGAAGACTGAGGCAGGAAAATCGCTTCAACCGGGAGGTAGAGGTTACAATGAGCCGAAATCACACCACTGCACTCCAGCCAGAGCTGTGGAGCAAGACTGCATCCCCCCCACCACCCAAAAAAAAAAAAAAAGAAAGAAAAATACCAGGCAAGGAGAGTAACACAGGCTAGAAGAATGTGATCACAGACTTGGCAGGTTATACCTGGGGATAAAAGTAATGAATGTGGTGATTATTAATACCCATACTACTTTACATTTGTATGGTGTTTTTTTTTTTTTTTTTGAAATGGAATCTTGCTCTGTCGCCCAGTCTACAGTACAGTGCGGCAATTTTGGTTCATTGCAACCTCTGCCTCCCGGGTTCAAGCAATTCTCCTGCCTCAGCCTCCTGAGGAGCTGGATTACCGGTGCCTGTCACCATGCCTGGCTAATTTTTGTATTTTTAGTAGAGACGGGGTTTCACCATCTTGGCCAGGCTGGTCTCGAACTCCTGACCTCATGATCCACCCACCTTGGCTTCCCAAAGTGCTGAGATTAGAGGCGTGAGCCACTGTGCTCAGGCTATATGGTGTGTTTTTTCAAGTTAGGAGATTTTTAAAAGTAATTACACATCTTCAAGCCTGAGAAAATTAGCATAAGATTGTGATATTCAGGAATAGCTAAACCATGCAAGTTTGTATTCAGCTGTATCATGCAGGTTAATCTGTTTTCATTGGCAAGTTCAGGAAACCAAAGACAACATTTTGAATTCTAAAATACTTATTAAAATTGTTTAGAACAATAACTAAAGACTGTACATGTATCAACTAGACACTTACCATCTGCGGTGCTGATCTCGTAAATTTCCGTAATATGTCTGTATAGGAGTCAGCATGACCATCTACTTCAATCCTAGAAAATACAGCATCCATATTGAAAAGTACTGACCAGTGAAACATGATAAACGTTTCACACAGCAAACTAAATACAAAATAAGACATGATAAAATGCCAAGATATGCATTTCAGTAGAAAGTATGTTTAAAAGAAAAAAAGACAGTAGACTTTCAGTTTCCAGTTCTACTTGTAAGGAGCTTTGAAGTCACTATACTGTCCTAACAGCAAGTCGAAAGCTAAACAGACTGAAAAAAATGAACAGCTCTCCTAGGATTTTCAAGAAGTGAGGACACACAGGGCAAATCACTGCCTCCAATATTGGTGAGACAAACAGGCAAAAACAAGGAGTCCTGGCTAGCCGGGGCAAAGACTCAGGAAACTTCCCAGGGAAATAGTTCCCGGGTCAGATGACTTGAACTGTAACTGATGCAGTACTGCAGCCTCGGCATGGACAACTGTGAGGGTTCAAAACTCCACGTAGTCTCAGTCACAGGAGGGTCTCCACAATTTTGAGGGTTTTACCTCTAGAAGCTTGACGAGGTTCTCACAGTAAATACCAGAGGAAAATTGTTTAGTACTTCTAGCAGGGGGAGAGAAAAAGAAACAATTTTAAAATATGTCAGAGCCCGGTGTTCCTAACAGGGCCTGCCCTCAGGAGAAGCTAGTTAACCAGAACCTAACCTTTAAAAAAATTAAAAAAAAAACTTTTAAGTTCAGGGGTGCACATGCAGATTTGTTATACAGGTAAACTTGTGCCCTGAGGGTTTGTTGTACACATTATTTTATCATCCAAGTACTAAGTGAGAGACGCCAAGGCTGAGAAGACTCCATACTCTATGATTCTAACTAGATGATATTCTATTTTTTATTTTTTTATTTTTATTTATTATTTTTTGAGACAGAGTCTCGCTCTGTCGCCCAGGCTGGAGTGCAGTGATGCGATCTCAGCTCACTGCAACCTCTGCCTCCTGGGTTCAAACGATTCTTCTGCCTCACCCTCCTGGGTAGCTGGGATTACAGGCATGTGCCACTACGCCTGGCTAATTTTTTGTATTTTTAGTAGAGACAGGGTTTCACCGTGTTAACCAGGCTGGTCTCGATCTCCTGACCTCGTGATCCACCTGCCTCAGCCTCCCAAAGTGCTGGGATTACAGGCGTGAGCCACTGCACCCAGCCCTATTTTTTTCGTGAGACAAGTCCTGCTGCATTGCCAGGTTGGAATGCAATGGCACCATCTCAGCTCACTGCAACCTGCAACTCCCGGGTTCAAGTGATTCTCTTGCCTCAGCCTCCTGAGTAGCTGGGATTACAGGCGACTGCCACCACGCCTGGCTAATTTTTTTTTGTATTTTTTAGTAGAGACGGGGTTTCACCATGTTGGCCAGGCTGGTCTCAAACTCCTGACCTCAGGTGATCCACCCACCTCGCCCTCCCAAAGTGCCGGGATTACAGGTGTGAGCCACACTGCGCCTAGCCTAGATAACAATCTTAAAAGGCAAAAAAATGGAGACAGTTTAAAAAAGAATAGTGGTCCTCAGAGGCTGTGGTGCAGCAGGAGGTAGTGGTAGGAAGGGATAGTTAAGTGAAACACAGAAGACTTTTACGGCAGTGAAAAATACTCTGCATGAAACCAATGGTGGATACCTGTCATAGGCATTTAACCAAACCAGTAAAACAAACAACTCCAAGAGTGAACCCTACTGTAAACTATGGATTTTGGGTGATTATGATATTTCAGTGTAGGCTCATCAGTCACAACAAATGTACCACATTGGTAGGGGATGTTGATGGGGGAGGCTATGCATTATTGGTGGCAGGATATGTATGAGAAGTCTCTCTAATTTCTTAATTTTGCTGTAAACCTAAAACTGCTCTAGAAAGTTTTTTAAGTTCCATTTTTGGAAACTTGACTGAGAATTCTTAATATTCTCCCATCCATTCACATCAAGTTCTTAATTCTCATACCTTCTTCAACACGTATCTTAATAGCCACAAACCATATATCACAAAGTCTGTTTTAATATTTGTTGACTAAAGGTTAGACTTTACAAACTTTTAAGGTTTTGATACAGTGACCAATTCCTACAATTTAATATTTTAGTTATTATACTTTAAGACTGTTAACCAATTTTCAAATTGGAAGTAATTTCTGCTCCACTTACATATGTGCTTGTCCCATATTTATGCCCATGGGGGCTGTGACATCCTGTAGATAATCATATAAGATCATGGCTTGTCTACAACAGTTCCTACTGTAGAGCATGAGCCAACGATGTAGTGGCACTGGACTAAGTAAGGGGATTTCTCTTATTTCTCTGGCCCAGTCTCCACATTCATTGGCTTGAACCTGGAAAAGAATGATAAGACATGGCATAAAACTTTAAAGATCAACCTCTCTGAGATTCTGTACACTGTAAATCTGTGCTATCTCCTTTTGAAATCTTACAATTATCAACTTGAATGGCCAATTTAGGTTTTTGGTTTTTTTTTTTTTTTCTCCTCATTAAGACATAGGTTAGTAGGACTGGAATTCCTAGGTGTTAAAATTTTTAATTGAGAGGCCATTGTGGAGGGCAGGGGGGTGGGGCAGGGATGGCTCCAGAGCTTTAGGTTCCTATGTAGGCAAAGCAAAGCCCAATATCAACAGTAAAACAAAGCTAGAGACTTTACCAATCAGAAACTACCAGCTACCAACGAGGGTCCTTCCACTCTAACAGATCAAATGCATTTTGTCTTATTTCGCATCAGCCTATAAAAGTGCACCGCTCACACTGCGGTAGCAGAGCTCTCTGAACCTCTTCCAATTCTGAGTGCTGCACAATTCATGAATTAGTCTTTGTGCAAATAAACTTAATTTTATTTGGTTTGAAGTTTCTTTTGGAGCTGTTCAATGCTGTTGGACTCAGACTGGCTCTTCATACTGTCCCATAACAGCACATGCTTCCTAAAAATTTAGTCTTTTGGTGGGAACTTTATTCCAGGAAGGAATTACCCTTAAAATTTATTTAACCAGGCTGGGCACGGGGCTCATGCCTATAATCCCAGCACTTTGGGAGGCCGAGGCAGGTGGATCACAAGGTCAGGAGATCGAGACCATCCTGGCCAAGACGGTGAAACCCCATCTCTACTAAAAATACAAAACTTAGCTGGGTGTGGTGGTACGGGCCTATAATCCCAGCTACTTGAGAGGCTGAGGCAGGAGAATGGCTTGAACCTGGGAGGCAGAGGTTGCAGTGAGCCTAGATTGCACCACTGCGCTCCAGCCTGGCGACAAAGCGAGACTCCATCTCAAAAAAAAAAAAAATTAACCAAGGATAGAGCAAGATGGTCAAATAGAGGGCTCCACTGATCATCCCTACAATAGAACACTAAGTTTGACAACTATCTGTATACACAGGGAGCACCTTCATAGGAACCAAACATCAGGTAAGCACTCAGGATCTGGTTTTTACTTCATATTGCTGCAAGAGATACTGAAGGTAGGAAAAACAGTTCAGTTGCTGACGTCACCCTTTTCCCACCCCTGCATGGTGGGGAGAACCTGTGAAGTTGGGAGAGAGAAAGCACAGCTACTGTGAGGCTTTGCATTAAAATCAACACTATCCTGTCACAGCAGAAAGCAGAACAGGGCTGTACTCAGCTGATGCCCGCCGATAGGGGGAATATTTGATTCTGGCCCTAGCCAGAAGGGAATTGCCCATCCCAGTGGTCAGAGCTCGAGTTCTGGGAAGCCTCACCATCATGGGCTGGAGTGTTCTGTCGTCCTAAGTGAACCTGAGAAACAGTCTAGGCCACAAAGACTGCAATCCCTAGGCAAGTCCTAATGCTGATCTGAGTTTAGAGCGGGTAGACTGAGGGTGGAGGGGTGGGGGACATGATCTACTGAGACACCAGCCGGGGTAGCTAAGAGAGTGCTCATATCACCCCTCCCCCAACCCAAGGCAGCACAGCTCAAAGCTCCAAAAGAGACCCCTTCTTTCTGCTGAAGGAGAAAAGAGGGAAGAGTAAAGATTTTGTCTTGTAATCTTGGATACCTGCTCAGCTACAATAGGATAGAACAACAGTCAGGATTGTGAGGCCCCCATTCTGGGCCCTAACTCTTGGATGACATTTGTAGACATACC
>CAUYLG010038026.1:0-16705 GCA_963573385.1 Cacajao melanocephalus | reverse complement strand
TTGTTTTTTTTGCTTTTACCGCTTTGGTGCGGGTTTCCGTCCTCTGGTTTTGCTCCAGGCCACTCGCGTTGGGTTAAGTCTTACCATCTAAAAAAAAAAAAAAAAAAAATAGTAGAAATAAAACTAGTTGTTGTGTGTGACTGGATGGAAGCTGCCAACTTGCCCCAGCATAGGGTGTGCTCCCCCTCCTTCCTCATGTCCTGCATCGCAGCAAGAATTCTGGTGCTGGGGTTAGCTGTGTGGCCATCACCCCAGGCCCAGGTGAAGGCCTCGATCAGATGACACCATGATCCCAAGGAGTGTTTAAGCCCAGATCCTGCCTCTTCCCTGCTCCCCGCTGAGGGGTGGGACCTCCTCTATGGAAAATATCCAGCTGGGCGAGCCTGGGAGGGAGGAGGCAGAGTGGGGCTGGACTCAGGGACCAAGTCTCCCCTCTCGTGACTGTGTTTACCAGCTGGATTCTGGAAAGGGGCCAGATTGCATCAGACAGGGCCTGATGGGCTGGAGCCAGGCTGTGGTCTGAGGAGGAGACACAGCCTTATAAGCTGAGGGAGTGGACTGGGAGTGGAGAGGCACGGGCCCAGGAAAGCAGAGACAGACAAAGCGTTAGGAGGAGAGGCAGGGAGGACAAACCAGGCACGATGGCCAGCTTCCCGTCAGCAGCCAGCGCTCCCCAGCAGCCCCCAGCCCCAGAGGACGAGGACCCCAGCCTGGATGAATCTGACCTCTACAGCCTGGCCCATTCCTACCTGGGTAAGGCCCACTTGGCCATCTCCACGGTCCTTCCTCCTCTCCTAAAACCAGGACCCCATCATGGACTTCCCACCTCTCTTTCCCCTTCCTTTCTTCCTCTCTTTCTTTCTTCTTTCTCTCTCTCCTCACTCTTTCTTTCTCACTTTTTTTTTTGAGAGTGTCACTCTGTCACCCAGGCTGGAGTGCAGTGGTGCGATCACAACTCACTGCAGCCTCAAACTCCTGGGCTCATGTGATCCTCCTGCTTCAATCTCCCAAGTACCTGGAACTTCAGGTGTGCACCACCTGTAGTGGGGAGATGGGGTCTCACTGTGTTGCCCAGGCTGATCTCGAACTCCTGGGCTCAAGCAATTCTCCTGCCTTGGCTTCCCAAAGCGCTGAGATTACAGGAGCGAGCCGCCATGCCCAGCCCACTCACCCTTTTCTAGCCAAGCTGTTCCTTTGATCCTCAGGTCACTCCTGTCTAGTCCCTTGTCTCTGGAGTGCTGTCTTACTCAGCCTAGGACCTCACACACATCCGGGAAGCCACATCCCACATTTCACAGAGGGGAAGCAACAGGCTTCCCCCTGCTCGCTCCATCGCTGCAGCCCTGAATCCCTGCCTCTCCTCTGAGGCCTCTCATCATGCCTCTGCCCATTTCACCTCTGACTCCTGCCTTGATTACAGGAGGTGGAGGCCGGAAAGGTCGCTCCAAGAGAGAAGCTGCTGCCAACACCAACCGCCCCAGCCCTGCCGGGCACGAGAGGAAGCTGGTGACCAAGCTGCAGAATTCGGAGAGGAAGAAGCGAGGGGCACGGCGCTGAGACAGAGCTGGAGGTAAGGAGTCCAGGGACTCAGAGAGCCCAAGGCGGTGCCTCTGCTGTGAAGGACGGGCCAGAATGTGTGTGGTTGGGTGGGGAGGAGGGATCACACAAATGTTGTCTCAATGCAGAATAAAATGAGACATATGGTTGGCTGTGAGTTTCCTAGTGGCCAGAGCAAAGAGGGAACACAGAACCTTTCCAATTGAAGGGAAATTTCATTTACAGAGACAGAAACTGAGGCCAAAGAGGGTGGGTCCTTCCCTGGAGTCACACATTGAGTGGAAGAGGCAGAATTAGAATCCAGGTCTCTGTCCCTTTCACCACCTGCTTTTCCTCACCCCTCAGATGAGGCCAGACCATGGACACTACACCCAGCAACGGAGACGGGACTGCAGAGGAAGGAGGACCCGGGACAGGATCCAGGCCGGCTTGCCACACCCCCCACCCCTAGGACTTACCCCACTGACTGAGTCTCTGAGGGGCTACCAGGAAACACCTCCAACCCCAGCAAAAGTGCAAGATGGGGTGTGAGAGGCAGGGAATGGAGGGGAAGAGCCAGGAAGATACCCCCAGAAAAGAAAGCTACAGAAGAAACTGGGGCTCCTCCAGGGTGGCAGCAACAATAAATGGATGAGCACAGCAGCCACAGCTTGGGCGTGTGTTTTGCTCGGGCATGTGCGTGCCTGCCTGTGCTTGCCCATGCATGAACGCGGGAGAGCCTCTTGGATGTGTGTGTTTGTATTTGGTGTATGTATCTGGGGCAGGGAGTGTTCCTGCTTTTGGAGGAGCCTATGCTGTGAGTGTGGCTTTTGGTTTGTTTGTTTATGAGTGCACATATTTTACCGCATACATTTCTGTGGGCTCCTACATAGTGGAAAAGAATTTCTTCTGCTTTTTTGCGATACGGCCCATGAAATATGGCTCTCTCCAGCACCTATCTGTTTTTGTTGATTATGTCCTGTTCGTAGAAAACCACCCTTTTCAATCTGGAAAAAAAAGAAAAAAGAAAAAAATAATAATTAAAAAAAAAAAACGCCCTTTGAGGCCGGGCATGGTGGCTCATGCCTGTAATCCCAGCACTTTGGGAGGTCGAGGAGGGCAGATCCTCTGAGGTCGGGAGTTTGAGACCAGACTGACCAACATGGAGAAACCCTATCTCTACTAAAAATACAAAATTAGCTGGGCGTGGTGGTACGTGCCTGTAATCCCAGCTAGTCAGGAGGCTGAGGCAGGAGAATTACTAGAACCCTGGAGGTGGAGGTTGTGGTGAGCTGGGATCATGCCATTGCACTCCAGCCTGGGCAACAAAAGTGAACTCTGTCTCAAAATAATAATAATAAACAGAAAACCACCTTTTGAAGGGACTGCTAAGTATGGGTGCCATCTAAAAGATGGAGAAAACTGAGATTTAAAATATTAAAGGCCAGGAGCAGTGGCTCATGCCTGTAATCACAGCACTTTAGGAGGCTGAGGTGGGAGGATCACTTGAGCCTAGGAGTTCGAGACCAGCCTGGGCAGCTTAGTGAGACCCCATCTCTATTTTTTTTTTTTTTAAAGAGAGAGTCTCTCTCTGTTGCCCAGGTTAGAGTGTAGTGGTGCCATCTTGGCTCACTGCAACCTCTGCCTCCTGGGTTCAAGCAATTCTTGTGCCTCAGCCCCCTGAGTAGCTGGGACTACAGGTGAACACCACCCCTCCCAGCTAATTTTTGTATTTTTAGAGTAGAGACAGGGTTTCACCATGTTGTCCAGGCTGGTCTCAAACTGTCCGCCTCAGCCTCCCAGCCTTTGGGAGGCCAAGGAGGGAGGATTGCTTGAGGCCAGGAATTCAAAACCAGCCTGGGAAACATAGCAAGACACTGTCTCTACAAAAAATGTAAAAATTAGCAAAGCATGGTGGCTCATGCCTATAGTCCTAGCTGCTCAGAGGCTGAAGTGGGAGGATCCCTTGAACCCAGGAGTTGGAAGGTGCAGTGACCCATAATGGTGCCACTGCACTCCAGCATAAGCAACAGAGTGAAAACATGTCTTGAAAGAGAGAGAGAGAAGGAAGACAGGAAGGAAGGGAGGGAGGGAGGGAGGAAGGAAAAAGAAAAGAGAGCAAGAAGGAAGGGAGGGAGGGACAGAGGCAGGGAGGGAGGGAAATATTAAGAGATTTACCCTCGCTCACTCAGGGCTCATATTCAAGGCTCTTACTGTCTTCAATTTCTCTTGTAGTTCTGGGAGGTGAGATGGGGGAGGGAGATTCTTATCCAGTGCTATGTCTCAGGACCAGAGTTGAAGAAGAATATGGGGCAAACAAGAAGTGTGGTTAGAGCTGAGATGATATATTGATTGAGATACAGGTTTGGGTTGCTGATATGAAGAATCAAACAAAACAAGATAGAAAGATATTCCTCTTACTCAGCTCCAAGTCCTCCTGGGTTCAAATGGCAGCTCCATCGTGTTGAGGATTCCAGCTACTTTTACTCGTTGTTTTGCCAAATTCAAAACATGGCTTCCACTTTGAGGCCTAAAATAGCTGCTCCAGTACCTGCCTTCACATCTGCATCTCAGCCTGTGGAAAGAGAGTGTGGAAGAGACAGAGGAGGCCACACCTCTTCAGGATTTTTTTTTTTTTTTTTTGAGATGGAATTTTGCTCTTGTTGCCCAGGCTGGAGTGTGACATTGCAATCTCGGCTCACTGCAACCTCCACTTCCCAGGCTCGAGCGATTCTCCTGCCTCAGCCTCCCAAGTAGCTGGGATTACAGGCATCCACCACCATGCCCAGCTAATTTTGTATTTTTAGTAGAGATGGGGTTTCTCCATGTTGGTCAGGCTGGTCTCGAACTCCCGACCTCAGGTGATCCGCCCGCCTCAGCCTCTCAAAGTGCTGGCATGATTATAGGGATAAGCCACTGCGCCCAGCCGACACCTCTTCAATTTGAGGGCATAACCTAAAAGTAGAACATATCACATCTGCCTGGAATGTGGTCACACAGCCACACCCAACTACACCCAAGTTGGGAAATGTAGCATTTAGCTGCTTAGCCACGTGGAAGCCAAAACTTGGACAAAGGCAGGGTTTCATGATGAAAGGAAACCAGAGAGAGTGAATACTAGAAGAAGCTAGCTGGAAACATTGCCCACATGCAGAATCAACAGATGTCGAGGGAGAAAACTCTGAGACTGGGGCCTGGGCAGAGCCTGTTTCCTTTTCTCCTGTCCCTTTCATACAAGCCCTACACTGCAGAACTTGGAGTCAGTGGTTCCTGGGGACCCAAGGACATCCACAGAGGACCAAGGTACCTGATAGAGCAGGAACAGATGCACATCAGACTACGACCAGCTTGAAGCCTTGGGGACCTATATCCAACCCCTTCCCTTGAGTCCAGCCTAATCATAGCGATAGAATGAATCCATGACCAGGAAGGACATTTAAGGATATCTGGCCCAACTCTACCCTACTTAACAGTGGGATCACCTCTGCTTGTTTGAATACCACTACAGATGGGGAACTTGCTACCTTTGAAGGTTGCCTAATTCTTTTTTTTTTTTTTTTTTGAAACAGCGCCTTGCTCTGTCACCCAAGCTGGAGTGCAGTGGTACCATCTCAACTCACTGCAACCTCCACCTTCAGGGTTCATTCTCCTGCCTCAGCGTCCCAAGTAGCTGGGATTACGGGTATGCGCTACCACGCCTGGCTAATTTTTGTGTTTTTAGTAGAGACGGGGTTTCACCGTGTTGGCCAGCTGGTCTCGAACTCCTCACCTCAGGTGATCCACCCACCTCAGCCTCCCAAAGTGCTAGGATTACAGTCCTGCCACCATGCCTGGCGAAGATTGCCTAATTCTATCTCAGGGCAGATCCTTCATGTGGGCTGAAATCTGCCTTTCATACCTGCCCTTAAACAAGCTTCTGTCTTTCTGGTCCTTTCTGTCTGAGGTGACTTTAAGTCCTCCCCCAACCCCATCTCATGAGGCTCAGCTCAGATGTTCCCTTGTCTTCAAAGTCCTCCCTGATGGTTGGATGCGGAAGCTCATGCCTGCAATCCCAGCACTTTGGGAGGCCACGGTGGGAGGATCCCTTGAGCCCAGGAGTTCCAGGCCAGCCTGGCAACATAGCAAGACCCTCTCTCAATAAAAAATTAAAAATTAGGCCAGGTACGGTGGCTCACATCTGTAATCCCAGCACTTTGGGAGGCCGAGGCGGGTGGATCACGAGGTCAAGCGATCAAGACCATCCTGGCCAACATGGTGAAACCCTGTCTCTACTAAAATACAAAAATTAGCTGGGCGTGGTGGCGAATGCCTGTAGTCCTAGCTACTCGGGAGGCTAAAGCAGGAGAATTGCTTGAACCTGGGAGGCAGAGGTTGCGGTGAGCTGAGATCGCACCACTGCACTCCAGCCTGGTGCCTGGCAACAGAGCAAGACTCTGTCTCAAAAAAAAAAAAAATTTAAATTAGCCGGGTGTGGTGGCTTATGCCTGTGGTCTCACCTACTCAGGAGGCTGAGGCGAGAGGATCTCTTGAGCCTGGGAGGTGGAGGCTGTAGTGAGCCATGATCATACCACTGCACTCCAGCCTGGGCATCAGAGTAAGACCTGCCTGAAAAAAAACGCACAAAAAACAAAGTTGTCCTTGAATTGTGATCCTCCACCCATCTCCTGACCTCTATTCCAGGCCAGTCCCTCCTCTGGAATCACACTGGAGACTGGGCCCAGAATCTTACAGTCATCTTGGAAATCCTTCAGATTTTGCCTCCGACTCTCTCTTTCCATACAAATTACTTATTAACTCAATCAATGCTTATTGGATGCCTACTGAGTTACCAGGACCCAGCTGAAGGCCTGGGCTGCCAAGAGGGGTAAATGGAATCCTGATATGACTGCAACCAGGCCTAGGGACACCATCAGCTCTAGAAACCAGGGAGAAAGTGGCCAAGAGCAACCCTAGGCAGTCAGCCTTCAGCCCAGCACAGAGCTGGTGTGTCGGCTTCAGAAAATCCTAGAAACAGCTCTCCTGTGTTTGGAACTCCTATTCTGTGACAGGTGTTTTGTAGGCTTTGCTCCATTTAATCCTTATACAACAACCCAATAGGACATATTATTAATGATCCCCTTTTTTCAGACCGGAAAACTGAAGTTCAGAGAGGTTAAGTAATTTGCCCAAAGTCACACAGCCACAACCTGTAGGGACTGGAATTGTGAACTCAGGTCTGTCTGAATTTTAAAGCCTGGATTTTTTCCCATTTGCTGCATGCCTGGGAGAAACCATGTATTAACAATGAGGAATCCTAGACCCTCATTAATTTCTGGTCAATTACTCCTCTGAGCCTGGGTTTCCTCACCTGCCAAATGATGAGACTGGCTTCTCTTCTGTCAAAAGAGAAAAGGGAGGCTGGGAAACACGGTATCCCTGGAATGGCCACTCCCTGTCCTGGGTCCTTTCACACTGGTCAGGAGGAGGCCTCACACACTGCCTCTCACTCCTGGCCTCTGATTGGCCTTTCCTGGCCTCACCTTCACCTGGCACAGCCTCTGCCTGGGAGGCCTTTAAGTGGCTATTCTGGGAATGAAGGCAATTCTTGGAATTGCAGAATTTTTGGATCCGAAAGGATCCTGCCCAGAATCTTCCTCTTCTGTCTCCCTCCCCTTTCCTAAACTCTTTCTTTTTCTTCTGGTTGCATGCAATGTCTGTTTCCCCATTTTGGGGGGAACCCCTGAGAACTAGAGAAATCATTGACCTCTTTCCCACCCTGGGGCTTATAGAATCGGCCCTGTCAGGCTTCTATGACTGAAAAGACTCCCAACTCCTTGCAGAGAACTGAGAAACTCACTATAGGATCGTCTATCTGTTTTGTAAACAACTGATTCTCTTCTACCTTCCCCTTCCTCAAAGGCCACCTCACAGATAGAGTAGTACATTTTAAAATTTCAGAATCACCCTGAGTTTTATCTTTTTGGAGACAGGGTCTCACTCTGTCACGCAGGCTGAAGTGCAGTGGTGCAATCACTGCAGCCTTGACCTCCTGGGCTAAATTTTTAATTTGCTGTAGAGACGGAGTCTCGCTATGATGCCAAGGCTGGTTTCAAACTCCTGTCCTCAAGTGATCCTCCTGCCTCGGCCTCCCAAAGTGCTGGGATTATAGGCATGAGCCACCATGCCCAGCCCCAAAAGTGATTTTTTTTAACTAGAATCCCCTAAAGTTAATGCTAATGACAATAATAGTCATAGCTACCATTACTGATGATCTACCTTAGGGTCTTAGGATTTTCCCAACTTCATCTTTCCCATAGCACTTTTGTGATTGATTTCTGCTGTCCCTGCATTCAAACTATACCATATTTATTATGCTATATTTACTTAGCATTTAAAAACAACCTCCTTACCCTTTTCACTCAAATGTACTTAAAAAGGAAGCTACAGCATACTACCACCAAAAATGGAAAACCATGGTCATGTGTCATAATTAGAAAATAACTTTAGGCCAGGCACGGTGGTTCATGCCTGTAATCCCAGCACTTTGGGAGGCTAAGACGAGTGGATCACCTGAGGTCAGGAGTTTCAGACCAGCCTGACGAATATGGTGAAACTCTGGTCACTACTAAAAACACAAAAAAATTTAGCCAGGCATGGTGGCAGGCACCTGCAATCCCAGCTACTCGGGAGACTGAGACAGGAAAATCACTTGAACCCAGAAGGCAGAGGTTGCAGTGAGCCAAGATTGCGCCACTGCACTCCAGCCTGGGCAACAGAATGACACTCCATCTTAAAAAAATAATAATAGGCTGGGCATGGTGGCTCATGCCTGTAATCCCGGCACTTTGGGAGACCGAGGTGGGCAGATCATGAGGTCAGGAGATCAAGACCATCCTGGCCAACAGGGGGAAACCCCATCTTTACTAAAAATACAAAAATTAGCTGAGCATGGTGGCAGGCATCTGTAGTCCAAGCTACTCGGGAGGCTGAGGTAGGAGAATCGCTTGAACCCAGGTGGCGGAGGTTGCAGTGAGCTGAGATTGCGCCACTGCATTCCAGCCTGGCAACAGAGCGAGACTCCATCTCAAATAAATAAATAAATAAAATAAAATAAAATAAAGAAATTAACTGTAAAGGCTGGGCATGGTGGCTCATGCCTGTAATTCCAGCACATTGGGAGGCTGAGGCGGGTAGATTACTTGAGGTCAGGAGTTCAAGACCAGCCTGGGCAACACAGTGAAACCCTGTCTGTACTAAAAATCCAAAAATTAGCTGGGCATGGTAGCACATGCCTGTAATCCCAGCTACTCAGGAGGCTGAGGCAGGAGAATCTCTTGAACCCGGGAGGCGGAGGTTGCAGTGAGCTGAGATTGGACCATTGCACTCCTGCCTGGGCAGCAAGAGCAAACCTCCATCTCCAAAAAAAAGAAAGAAAGGAAGAAAGAACGAAAAGAAAGGAAGGAAGGAAGGAAGGAAGAAAAGAAAGAAAGTAGAAAGAAAGAAAAAGAAAGAAAGAAGGAAAGAAAGAAAGAGAGAAAGAAAAGAAATTAATTGTAAAAAGAAAAACCGCCACTCGAGAGGCTGGGGTGGGAGGATCATTTGAGCACAGGAGTTCAAGGTTGCGGCGAGCTGTGATTGCACCACTGCACTCCAGCCTGAGCAACAGAGCCAGACTCAGTCTCAAAAAAAAAAAAAAAAAAAAAAGGAAAAGAAAAAAAAGGAACACCTAACTAAAGCATTTTAAAAAGTTCATCCACATAGGGCCGGGCATGGTGGCTTACGCCTGTAATCCAAGCACTTTGGAGGCCAAAGCGGGCAGATCACCTGAGGTTGGGAGTTCAAGACCAGCCTGACCAATATGGTGAAATCCCATCTTAAAAATAAAAAATAAAAAAATAAAAATTCATCCATGTACTACCTACAATGACCTTGACCTAAGAGTCACAAGTGTATGTGTGCTAACCTACCCTGTGTTAGCCATACTGACTCCATTTTTAGATGAGAGCCAGATAGACTCCATCTTAGCCTCTCCCCTCCCTGCCATTTGTCCCTCAGGTGCACAGCTGGGTCACGCTGTACCCAGTACCTTGTAATGGTTGTAACCACATCCTGCTTGGCAAGTCCCCAGCTGTTGTGTATACCCCCCGGTAACCAGCAATCATGGGAACAGCTTGTGTATACCCTCCCTAGTAATCAACAATCATGAGAACCACTTGCTTCCTGGTGACCAGCTCCCCACCTCAACTTGCTTGTTCTGCTTCTGTAAATTTTGCTTCAGCTAGGCTTCCCCTCCCCTCTTTTAAGCAAGGTATGAAAAGGAATCAAGCCCCTTCTTTGGGCCGGCCAAGAGATTTTGAGCGTGAGCTGCCTCTTGGTCACAGGCAATAAAGGACTCTTAATTTGAAACTCAGAGTGTGGCACTTTTCTTCTAACTCCCTGGGTTACAACATATGCACTTGGAGCACTGCTGGGTTCTGTCTGCCTGAAAACAGGGTGCAGTCCCTTCTCCACTCTGATGTCTCCAAACTACTCAGAAAGAGCAGGGCATGGGAGTCCTTTCTCAGGGACACATAAGCTCTAGGTTTTGTTTGCTCTCCAAATTGCCTTTCCTTGACTTGGGGAAATTGCTGAAGGTTTATGTCCCCCCTGCCACACCCTAGCCCCATCCACCTTGCTGCTCTATCATCATGGCTCTCGAGTCCCCTAAAGCTGTGGAGTGAAAAATGAAGCTATGATGACAGCTCTTCCCTTGAGCTATGAAAGCACCTCACTGATTGAAGGAGAATGGTCTGAGGACTTGAAAATTAGGCCAGTGCAGTGACTCACACCTGTAATCCCAGCACTTTGAGAGGCTGAGGTGGGTGGATCACCTGAGGTCAGAAGTTCAAGACCAGCCTGGTCAACATGGCAAAATCTGTCCCTGTTTAAAAATACAAAAAAAAAAAAAAAAAAAAATAGGGTGGGTTAGGTGGCTAATGCCTGTAATCCCAGCACTTTGGCAGGACAAGGCAGACAGATTACTTGAGGTCAGGAGATCGAGACCATCCTGGCTAACATGGTAAAACCCCATCTCTACTAAAAATACAAAAAATTAGCCAGGCATGGTGGCACATGCCTGTAGTCCCAGCTACTTGGGAGGCTAAGGCAGGAGAATCACTTGAACCCGGGAGGCGGAGGTTGCAGTGAGCCGAGATCATGCCGTTGGACTCCAGCCTGGGTGACAAGACGTAAACTCCGTCTAAAAAAAAGAAAAAAATTATGAGAGGTCATTGTTTTAGGTTGAGCTCCTGCACTAGGCCCCAACAGAAAAGGCCAAACCAAAATGGAGTTACTCATGCTAAATGCCACATAATCCAACTGAAACTTTAAGGAAGGTGATAGATCCCCCAAACAGACCAGTTTTTCCTGAAAACAGGAGATTCCAGTCAATCTGAGTCAGTGTAATATGGGTTCCCTTTGCTTTAACCCTTACAAAAAAGTCACATGAAGTAACCTGATGTTAACCAATCAGCTTTTTTCCTATTGGTCTGTTTCCTTGGCCAGTGAGAGATCTTGATTCTATTATGCAGAACGAAGGCTACACCAATTCATGAATTGCAAATAAAAGCCAATTAGATCTATATTTGTTGTCATTTTGTCTTTTGACAGAGCGAAAGGTGACTAGGAGAAACTCCACCTTGGTTTGTATATAAAAATATTATCCAGGCCGGGTGCAGCGGCTCATGCCTGTAATACCAGCACTTTGGGAGGCCAAGGCGGGCAGATCACTTGAGATCAGGAGTTCGAGACCAGCCTCACTAATATAGTGAAATCCTACCTCTACTAAAAATACAAAAATTAGCCAGGCATGGTGGCTCGTGCCTGTAACCCCAGCCACTAGGGAAGCTGAGACACAAAAATTGCTGGCACCCAGGAGGCAGAGGTTGCACTGAGCCGAGACACACCACTGCACTCCAGCCTGGGAGTGAGATTCCACCAAAAAAAAAAAGAAAATCCAGCCACAGCAATTATCATCACACTGGATATTTACCGAAGCTTGCAGGAAGGAAAAACACCTGGGTCATGGGTTCACTGCTGGTTGGAAGCTGAGCCAAGAGCGAACCAAATGTGCTGATACCCAGGCCCCTGATTTCTAGAGAGTTCTGTGGCCTTCAGGGAGTCCCAGGGGAGCAAGATAAGAAGTGCACCCAGTCCCTGAGTGCCCTGCTATCAGGCGGCCTTGACAGAGGAGATCTCTCCCTGGCAGCTGGAATTAGCACCCAGGGCTCTGTCAACTATTACAGAAACATTTCCTCTTCTCTTTGTAAAACTAAAGTTATCTTTTCTTTTCCGATTGCAAAAGAAGTTATTGCTGTGGAATTGCAAGACAATCCTCATCCTCTGGTCTGTCTGTCCTTTGTCCCCATGACTGAACTCCAACTTTTGCAAAACACTTACTTTTATGTTTTATTCTAGAGCTCTTGCTCTGCTGCCCAGGCTGGAGTGCAGTGGTGCAATCTTGGCTCACTGAAACCTTGACCTCCCAGGCCCGAAGTGATCCTCCCACCTCGGCCTCCTGAGTAGCTGGGACTATAGGCACACACCACCACACCCTGCTAAGTTTTGTATTTCTTTTTTTTTTTTGGAGAGATGGGTAGGGGATGGGTCTCCTTATGTTGCCCAGGCTTGTCTTGAACTCCTGGGCTCAAGTGATCCTACTGCCTTGGCCTCCCAAAGTGCTGGGATTACAAGTGTGAGCCATCATGACAGGCTTGCAAAAACATTAAATTATAAAATTAATGTTTCTCTGTCAGTGCTTCATGGAATTCTCATATCAGCTCTGTGCAATCATACCCTGTTCTCTTTTCTGGAAACTAGTTCGTAAAGTTTCATTTCGTTCTTTCTTTTTTTTTTTTTTTTTTAGTTAGAGTCTTGCTCTGTCACCCAGGCTGAATGCAGTGGTGTGATCTCAGCTCACTGCAACCTCCGTCTCCCAGGTTCAAGCGATTCTCCTGCCTCAGCCTCCCGAGCAGCTGGGATCACAGTTGTGTGCCACCACTCCTGGCTAATTTTTGTATTTTTAGTAGAGATGGTGTTTCAGCATGTTGGCCAGGCTGATCTTGAACTCCTTATCTCAGGTGATCCGCCTGCCTCAGCCTCCCAAAGTGCTGGGATTACAGGTGTGAGCCACCGAGCCTGGCCGGAAAGTTTTGTTTCTTTAACTGTTTGGGGAAATATTTATTCCTTCAACAAATACTTACCTACCATATGCCAGGGAATAGTCTAAAACTGTGGACACCATGGTAGCTAGACACACTGTCCTTTCCTCATGGAACTTACAGTGGGGACAGACAACCAATTATGAGTGAACGAACAAATAAGAATTTCAGCAGGGCTTGCACAACTTGGACATTTTAAAATGTTTTGTTTAAGGAACGCTTCACTGAGGAGGCATTTAAGCAAAGGCCAGAAGGAAGTTTCAGTCATGCTGAAATTCCTGTTTGTTTCCTTAAGAGCAGGTATTATTACCATCTGGTATGCTATGTCTTTTACTTATTTATTTATTGGCTGATTTTTTTCACCACTGTCTCCTCAGTGCCTGAACATGGCAGATGCTTAATGAATATTTATGGACTAATAATGCTTTGAAGAAAATAAGCAGGGCCAGGTGTGGTGGCTCACGCCTGTAATCCCAGCACTTTGGGAGGCCAAGGTGGGTGAATCACAAGGTCAGGAGTTCGAGACCATCCTGATCAACATGGTGAAACCCCCGTTTCTACTAAAAATACAAAAATTTGCTGGTCTTGGTGGCTTGTGCCTGTAATCTCTGCTACATGGGAGGCTGAGGCAGGAAAATTGCTTGAACCCAGGAGGTGGTAGTTGCAGTGAGCCCAGATCGCACCACTGCACTTCAACCTGGCGACAGAGCTAGACTCTGTCTCAAAAAAGAAAAGAAAAGAAGCAGGGCCAGGTGTGATGGCTCATGCTTGTAGTCCCAGCACTTTGGGAGGCTGAGGTGGGAGGATTGCTTGAGGCCAAGAGTTCGAGACCAGCCTGGGCAATATGGTGAAACCCTGCCTCTACAAGAAAGAAAGAAGAAAGAAAGAAAGAAAGAAGAAAGAAAGAAAGAAAGAAAGAAAGAAAGAAAGAAAGAAAGAAAAAGAAAGAAAGAGAAAAGAAAGAAGGAAAGATAGAAAATTATCCAGATATGGTATCATGCACCTGTAGTCTCAGCTACTCAGGAGGCTAAGGATAGATTGAGCCCAGGAGGTTGAGGCTGCAGTGAGCTATGACTGCACCCCTGTACTCCAGCCTGGGTGACAGAGCAAGACCCTATCTCTAAAAGAAAAATAACAGAAAAAAAAAAAAAGAGGGCAAGAGAGAGGAAAACAAAGCCAGACAGCAGTTAAAGTCATAAGGACAGATCTTACTCTGTAATATACTATTGCAATAGGGACTGTCCAGCATGTATTGAACTCAACTTCTATTTGTACAGAGAATTAGGGAATAAGAGGGAAGCTGAGGAGCAGGGGCTCAGTAAAGACAAGGTGGTGAAAAATTACAAAATGGGGCGGGGCTGGCCCACATGAAATCCATCTGGGCTTGCTAACTAGTGCTTATCAACAGCGACATTGGGCTCTTACTGTCTCACAGGGGCTGGGAGACGGGCCCTATCGTCAGGTGTTGGCTGGAACAAGCAGTAAGTTCTTTTTTTTTTTTTTTGAGACAGAGTCTCACTCTTTGCTCAGGCTGGAGTGTAATGGCGCGATCTTGGCTCACTGCAACTTTTCTGATTCTCCTGCCTCAGCCTCCCAAGTAGCTGGGATTACAGGTGTGCACCACCAGCCCAACTAATTTTTTGTATTTTTGGTAGAGATGGGGTTTCACCATATTGGCTGGGCTGGTCTCAAACTCCTGACCTGGTGATCCATCTGCCTCAGCTTCCCAAAGTGCTGGGATTGCAAGCGTGAGCCACCGTGCCTGGCCCCAAACAGCAAGTTCTTTTGACAGCCTTGAGCTTTCTCAGACAGGCACTTTTAAGGGGTCATCCTAGGGATGAGACCTTAAACTGTTAGAAACTACGTCGGTGTTTGGCTGGGGGCAGTGGCTCACGCCTGTAATCCCAATACTTGGGGAGGCCAAGGTGGGCAGATCGCTTGAGCCCAGTAGTTCAAGACTAGGCTGGGACTGGGAAACACGTTGAAACCCCATCTCTACAAAAAAATGCAAAAATTAGCCAGTCTCCTAACCTGATCTCAAAATAAAAAACAGGGCCAGGCATGGTGGCTCACACCTGTTATCCCAGCACTTTGGGAGGCCGAAGTGGGCGGATCACAAGGTCAGGAGTTCAAGATCAGCCTGGCCAACACGGTGAAACCCTGGCTCTACTAAAAATACAAAAATTAGCTGGGCGTGGTGGCGGTCGCCTGTAATCCCAGCTACTCGGGAGGCTGAGGCAGGAGAATCACTTGAAGCTGGACGGACGGCAGAGGTTGCAATGAGCCAAGATCTCGACACTGCACTCCAGCCTGGGCAACAAGAGTGAAACTCCGTCTCAAAAAAACCACCAAAACGCTACGTTGGTGTCTGGCTAGCTTGGCCAAGGAAGGAATCTTTGTCAGATGACTTGGAAAGGCCTACTGGAGAATCATCAGCCATTGGTGAGGACACAGGAGAACCCCACAGTCAGGGCTCAGCTCAGGAGGGGTCTTGGCTTCATGGAGGAAAGAATTCAAGAGTGAGCCGATAGTGAAAGCAAGCAAGTTGATTTGTGCCACAGTGTACAGCAAGATGGGTGCTCCACAGACAGAGCGGGGCTGTCCCACAGGCAGAGGGCACTCCCTGACGGCTTGCTGGCTCTATTGACACTGCCTCCTAATCATATGCTAATTAAGGGGAAGGCTATCCACAAACTTTCTGGAAAGGGGGCAGAGTGTTCCTAGAACCATATATGGTACCTTCTGGGCTTATTACCATGGCATTTGTAAACTGTCATGGTGTTGGTGGGAGTGTCTTATGCAAATGTATTATAATTCCTAGTCTTAGCTGGTTTGAGCAGCTTCTTTGCAACATTCTGGGTTTTTTTTGTTCTTTTTTTATGAGACAGAGTCTCACTCAGGCTGGAGTGCAGTGGCACAATCTTGGCTCACTACGACTTCCACCTCCTGGTTCAAGTGATTCTGCTGCTTCAGCTTCCCAAATAGCTGGGATTACAGACGCATACCACCATGCCCAGCTAGTTTTGGTATTTTTAGTAGAGATGGGGTTTTGCCACGTTGGCCAGGCTGGTCTCAAATTCCTGACGTCAGGTGATCCACCCACCTCAGCCTCCCAAAGTGCTGGGATTACAAGCGTGAACCATCGCAGCTGGCCGGACTTTTTATTTTTTATTTTGCAGAGATAAGGTCTCCCTATATTGCCCAGGCCAATCTCGAACTGCTGGCCTCAAGCGATCCTCTTGTCTCAGCCTCCCAAAGTGCTGAGATTACAGGCAGGAACCACTGTGCCCAGCTTTATACCTTCTATTAAACAAGTCCCAGGCCAGGCATGGTGGGTCATGTCTGTAATCCCAGCACTTTGGGAGGCCGAGGTGGGCAGATCACTTGAGGTCAGGAGTGACCTACTTGCAAACAATATTTGCAAGTCATGCCAAGTTAAAGGACATGGTCAACTTAACAAACGCCTCTATAAACTTCCCTGGATCCGCCAAAACCTGGCCAAATTTCTCCTGGCAGAAAGCCAAATCAGACATAGAAAAAGGCACATGTACTCTGATTGTCCTCCCAGCTCTGCTAGCTACCTCCCTCAGTGGACATAGAAAGAAACTGAGGCTCAAAAGCAAAATAAGCCACACAGCTGTCTTCCGGCACATCTGGAGCTGCAGCCCCCAGGCCAGGTCAGAGACTGTGTCTTGCAGGAAGTCCCCTCAGACTCTCCTCATAAGGATGACTCTCTCCTTACCCAGAGCTTATACCCTTTGCGCCTCTTGCTCCAGTCCCACCTATTTTAAGGTAGTTTGTGTCTATATCTCCTTCCCCTTTGTTTTGTTTGAGAGAGGGTCTTGCTTTGCTGCCCAGGCTGGAGTGCAGTGGCACGATCTTAGCTCATTACAACCTCCATGTCCTGGGTTCAAGTGACTCTCCTGCCTCAGTCCTGCCTCAACCTCCCAAGTAGCTGGAATTATAGGCACCCGCCACTATTTCCAGCTAAT